>JAOWBC010001714.1:6239911-6256364 GCA_028566105.1 Hypoplectrus providencianus
AAAAAAACACTGGTGGAAATGCAATCCTGGAACCCGTCAGCTATCATCTCACATGAGTTCCAGTCGCTTCGTATATTTACTTGCTACTTGTGAAAAAAATGTGTTCATTGACACTATCGCCTACTTCCATTCTAGTGTGTCATGTTGCTAAGTGTACTGAAAACACGCACTGCAGTAGAAGCCTTGGCTCAGATTTCCGTGATCAAGATAATCGCTCGCCACATCGGAACACCAGAAATATCGACTCTCGTCCCCAGAGGCTAAATAGTTGTCAGGCAGATAGCTGATGGTTTCTTAGATGGCTCTTCAGAATTAGACCCAATGAAATTCTCAAAGAGCCAAATCAGTATTTTCATTTATTTTATGTGTGCTGGGAGCAGCAGGAAATAAACATTCTCAGTCTGAGAGAGAACCTCATAGGCATGCTCTATGGACCTAAAAATGTGGAAGCGCGAGGAAGCCTAAACAGCCTTTTCTTTTGTATGCACCCAATGAGCAATTTTATTGGAATAAATGTTGAGCCAGCTTTGGAAACACAACATCCAGTTCTCTTAAAACATCCATGCTTTTGATTGCCCCTTTGTGCCTGGTAAAAGCCCACATCCTTCAAACTCCAAAGCCCAGTTTGCAACTCTCTCTCTCTCTCTCTCTCTCTCTCTCTTAAAAACTCTCAAAACTGACAAAACTCATCCACAGAGTCGCTGTAGGCATTTTCCTTTTCAAAGGCTGAGTAGTTCTCCTCATGACTACTGAATGGATCTTCCCTTGTAATCAACTTTTCATGATGAATCATGGATCTTCGCCCTGTGCCCAGTCTTCTGCCTCTCTCTCTCCCTCATGTGTGTGCTGTGATGTGCTTCTCAGACCCTGCTGTACCACACCTGTCCACTACAGATTCACCTGACTGCACTTGTCATCAGCCAGCTTCCTGCACAGCTGTTCCTCATTTGCTTGTTAGCTCCTCAGCAGATCCAGAGTCTCCCACATGCACTGGCCTGATTGTGTGTTGTGTAACTAATGCAGCGCTTCAGCTATTCCTGTTTATCATATCAGACTCAGTGCCTTCCAGTCTCCCTGCACCTTGTTTGACCCGTGGGCTCCCCATCGTCACATACGTGGGGCCAGTCATTAAGCACTTCCTTGTCAAACAGAGAGGTGAGGGGCTGCTCATCATTTTACACACTTACAATGGAATGGCATCAGTATCACAGCATTGTAAATGATTATATTACATTGTAAGGCAGAAACATTTGGTCCATTATTCAGACAATTTATACAGTGATTAATGTATATGGCATTAACGCATTTCAGACGTATGCGTATGCAAATGCACTGCATTTTTAATAGGTTGGGTTGATATATACGTCAGTGCCGATTGGCAAACCTCAGATACTCGCATACAGTTTCACACCGTTTGGAGTAAATATGTCATTCAACCTGGAAACAGTAGAAAAAACGTGCACACGGTTTTCAGACCGAATATGCCTCTGGTTTCATGGTTGCAGGGCCACAACAATGGAGGATTTGAAATGCCTTAATGACAACTTAAAGTAAGAAATAAAGTGATATCAATGCAGAACAGAAGCTGGTTTATTATGAACTGCCATATAGTGTTTTATGAAAATGAATGTACAAAAAAAGCACATATTGCTATTCTATTTCAAGAATAGGCCGCAGTTTTAAATCCATAGTGTTGTGAAACTGAACTATTCAGATAGGGTAAAGCACCAAAACTATTTGGTTAACTTTCGAAAAAAAAAAAAAAGTATGGATCAAAATAACTACTACAGTACTTAACCACATGACCCCACGTAAGCTGCTTAATGTAGAATGCGATGTAGGTACATACTGAAATTAACTGACATATCGTCAACTTTTTTGGGGCAAAAATGGTTCTCTTGCCAAAATCATCTCATCAAGATGCTGACCACCTGTCTTTTTGTGTTTTCTAAAGGACCCGAAAAATGAGTTTATTTCAAGATGCTGTTAAGACATGATAAGATAAGATATTACTTTTTTTCTGCAGTCGGGAAATCTTGTCACAGCAGCTCAAGATGCACACACAGATATACATAAACAAAACACAACAAAAACCATAACACGTATACATTCTGTAGATACATTTCTGATATGTAAGTTAAAATAAGAAAGCAGACAGTTGGTTTCAACAGGGACATAACTGCCTCCTCAATGAAAGTCCAATGTTCTTTTTTTGTTTGACAAATCCATCCACTTCCTTTTACAATGAACTTTGTCACTCTTTGTACCACGTCAACTGACATCCTCAAATGCTCCTATGATTTTATGTGGAATTTAGACATGTCTACACACATACCAATGCTTTGTTGGTCCAACATTGCATCACTTTTATGAAAAATATGGTTTATGATGTAAATTTCAAACAGATATTAATCAATATCTAGGTTAGGTTTATATAACAAAATAAATTGGTTATTCAGGCCAAAATTTGAGTTTTGGTTCAAATAGTTTGAGTTATATCTCTTCACTTGTAATATTATTGTTATTAATTACTTATTTTTATTTGTTTGTGTTGGTATTTAGAATCTTCCATATAGAAAGAGACAACTGCCCAGTAGCACTGTGGTTCCTGTGGAAAGAAGATGGTTTTACCTTCTGGTATATTTGATTTGACCATGTTAACCAAGGGGGAGCCCGCTCTTAAATTGTACTCTTGACAAGACTATGGAAGTAAATGAAAATATTTGAGCGAATAAAAGCCTAGAGCCATTGCTTAGAGGGAGTAATAGAAAAAAAAAACATTCAACATGAAGTCGTCTCCCTGCCTAGACTGTCAGTAAGCTCCATTTAGTCTCTCTTACAGAACAGTGAGTGGGCAGCAGACGATGCAGGTAATACCCTCTGTCAGTTGATGTAACAGTAGAAGTCCTGCCTTCACATTTAAGCACTTGAAAGCTGCTTTCATGTTAAATATCCTTAATTACTAATTAGCTGTAATGCTAACAGACAACTCAGTGTATAAAAAGTAGACAGATCCTTTGTTTGCTCTGTTCAGCTGAATTCCCTCAGTCATGGCTAAGAGCCAACACTGATTCCCAAAATGGCACAAGCTCTCCACTTCGGAGGGCTCAACCCCCCATTAATAACCAAGAGCTGAAGAGCGACAGTACAGAACAGGACATGATTGCCTCTATACAAGGCTTCATGCTTCATACTGTAACAGTCCAGTGTAAAAGATGTACTGTATGTACTATTGTTTCATGCCGAAACAGGTCATTTCTGTTCAAATGTTGAAAAGAAAAGAAAAAAAGGCTGATCCCTAGAAAGTTAGGCTGTTCATTGCAGCTGCCACTGAAATGTTCATCCAAATGATGTTGCCATAGTAACACATCAGCTTTCTCACTCACATGCTCTACATTTATTTGGTGCATGAGATATAGTGATTATGTCAGGTTTCCATGACGCTGTATGCTGTATGGTGGCCTTAGTGAATATAGCAGTGGGTATATATAACCAGTCAATGAGTCTGAGTTAAGGGCTCTTTCATCCTAACAGGCTTAATGTTAGCTATGGCTGCTGCCCTGCTTATTATCCCCCTTAAACACTAAAGGTGTGCAACTCAACACAAATCAATAAGAGGCCATTATTCAGTGCGACACCTCCTGCAAAATAATATAGTAAATCAAATTAAATGGAAATGTTGAAAGGTCATCTGTTACACTTGGACCAACTTTCTTCTTGATGTATTTGTTTTCATCAGCACTTTGGAGAAATCGAGTGGTAAGCATAAATTTCTAAGGAATTAAACAAGCCAGCCTCTACCACATACAAACATAATAACACACAATAGACCCGCAACAAACTTTTAGGCTCACCTGTTTCTGCAAACGAAGCTGTAAGAAACACGTCCTTACAGAGCAGGGATGGTGTTGCAGAGTCCTGTTCTGTGCTGCAGTTTATTTTCTGTGCAGTGCAGGACAGAACCCAGAACAAATTTCCATATGGAGACATTAAAGTATAATTTATCTTCTTGTCAGTCTCAATTTGAACTACCACCCACAAAGGGACCTGTGTTTTACCAACCAAAACAATGGTGAAACTAGAGAGGCACTGGGAGAGTGCACACCTGTGCCAAGCGTGGCCTATCTCACAATGTTAGCAAAAGGTAAGTGAAAAGTGAACTCATGTATCTCCTCCTTGAATTGGATCTGCAAGAAAATGTAATGGGTTCTTCCTTAGCCCATGCCCTTCCACCACATTTGATTAAAATGGGACCCGTAGGTTTTCTGTAAATACTGCAACACCTTCCTCAAAACAGCCGCATAGGTTTTTGTTCCCCAAATATGATCCACAGGAGTGTTTCTTAAATTAGTGGCACCACTGGAGGCAGACAATTAATTTGTCATCATAGATAAATGTATGGTTAATTTTGTGAAATGGCTCCAGTTGGTTTTAACAATAAAACTACTTGGTTAAATTTAGGAAAGATAGTTGGGAACAGAATGACAACCATATGTAATGTAGCAAAAGTACAAACAATTTTCAGTAACAATGTCACTGTCCTGTTTATTTGTTTTGTTTTTTGTTTGGCCCAAACACCCAATAACAAAGTGGAGCTTATGGTTCTTTATACTCCTTATCCTTACTTTTGCCTTCGTTTCCATCATAATAACTGCAGCCAATAGCGGGGAGGCCACCTAATAATAAAAAGAAATATGGGTCATGTAGCATTCAGCAGCTGCACAGATGACACCAGGAGCCTTTTTTTGGAGTCGGTTGGCGTTTTTCTGTTGACAGACAGAAAAGCAGCAGGAACCCTAAACATCCTTGGTGGAAGTAATGAAGGTTCTACAATTTAACCTCTCACTGAGGAAATGGCTGCTCCTCTTTATTTTATTTCTTTTATATAAAAGTTAAAGTAAAGTAAATATCACAGTGACATTAATGAATAATCTTCCTGAATCGACCTTTGACCGTTCTTATTTTACAGGAAAGTAACAGCAAATCTACCTGAATAGGCACAAGCCACTTAACAGGGCATGATGTTTTTATCTTTCAACCCTCCACACAACATTTCAAGGTTTTCAAAGAAAAGCACAACTTTTTATTGTGCACAGAGTTGCTTGGAGAAACACAAACTCCCACGACAGTTGCCATGTCTTCACATTAGTTGGGGGATTTAGGGAGAGACGTCTGTCAGCTGATTGGCTCTGCTTTACCTTTCCCATAGCATGGAGCTAAAACCAACAAATCCCAATATGCAGCCTCTGCAAAATATTTTGTCTCAGCTTGTGATTTCAAGTTGAAATTCCCACTGGCAATGACTTTGAAATCTCTGTGAGTCTCTGCTTCATAACTTTCAGCAAAGGACCCATCACAGGGGGTAGAATCATTCGGATTTGCTGTGAAAGGGTTTGTGGGATATGCTGTGTGCAGTTATTTCATATTTGAATGCTCGAAAAGTTTACCTGCCTAAGATAATATGTGGGTTGCCCCTTTAAAGCTTGAGCACTGAACAGAGTGATATTATTAATGTGTAACTAAACCATGTATTAATAGCCAGTTAAATGGGTCTTTGCATACACAAACAGTGTAGATGGCTCCTGTGTAATCAAGCAAAGGCAAACCTGAGGAGCTGCCAAAACACTGGATTAAGTGATTTTTATAATGGAAGCATATGGGCAGACCTGTTATAGTGCTATCACTTGACAAGAATGAACTCAATTACAATAAAATTTTATATTCCTGGTATGCTCAATTAACCCAGTGATGTAACAGCAGACTGCATGGCCTAGCATGAAATTTCCAAAGCTTCCTGCTTATTCCTTTTTATTGATGGTAAAACTAATCTTACAGTCATATCCGGAAAACATAAAATCCTCATTTATATATATAAACTGTGTGTGAGTAGTGAAATTGAATAGACAGCAAATGTGGAACTTGACTCACAATCTGTGATTTTTGGTCAGAATATCCACAACAATGCAATGTGGTCATAAACTGAATGTTTAAACATTACACAGCGTAATGGTGCTGCAGCAGCTCTATAACGGGATGAGAAAAACGAGCACTGCTCTAGGAGTGTAATTACATTTTAAACATTTAGACATCCCCTTAATTATGGAGCCATTTGGTAAAGTTTCAATAGCACTGTCCAGAAGGATGCACTGAACCATGTGTTAATGTATGTCTATATATAATGTAAACACTGTCTCCATTAGGATGTTGTATTTATTATTTGTTTGGTAGTTAGCAAGTGGAAACCTACTCTCGCCCACTGTCCCTTGCATTTTTTCTTCTTCCTATTCTTCTTGGCAATATTAGATTAAAGGTAAAAATTGATTATTGGAATTAAATTTATACACATTAAAGTCACTGTCATAATACTGTTATAAATAATAAATAACTACAATATTATTAAAAGAAATAAACGGCTGTCTTTCTTTTTTGTTTCTTTCACCGGGCCATACCGTTCAGTGGCAAAGTCCCTAGATCCTTAAAGCTGCACTGATCAATGCTGTTTTATTAAAAATTGATTACTTGACTATTTGTAATGTGATAGATGTCAGTCATAGTGGCAAATCTAAAGACGATTATCAGAGGACTCCCTCAGTTACTGGGGGCTTTTAGTCTCTTTGTCTCATGATTTTGATTGAAAGGCCCCTAGACTCTGCTGTCATTAACTTTCTTTCCCTCTAATAATCCCACTACAACGCTAATAAAGTATTTAGTGAACCTGTTCTCTGCCTAAAAATAGCTATTAAGGGTCGTTTCAAGCAGTTTATTTCCATCCATATTTAAATTGGCTGTAAGGAAGTGACCTCTAATGGCCAGAGTAATTCAAATGGGAGCACAGGAGGAGGCCAGCAGACGTGGTACAAAGAGTGACAAAGTCTGCGGCATGAGGAGGTCAGGTGGAATGGATGTGTCGTACAAGAACTGCACTTTGAGCCTGGGGTTTATGTACCATGAAATATAATGTAGTTACCATGTAGTTATAATGTAGTTATCACCACACATGATTTTCCTTAACCTAGCGAAGTCGTTTTGGTGCAAAAGCTGAACCAATCAGTGGTTCAAAATGCAGCGGCTAGACTTCTTACCTGTTTTAACAGGCAACACATCACCCCAATTTTAGCATCTTTACATTGGCTCCCTGTTCGCTTCGAGATTGAATTTAAGATTTTACAGACCACTTTCAAAGCTTGTTTAGGTCTGTCTCCTAGTTATTTATCAGAGCTTTTAATTCCATACGAGCCGAGTCGCGTCCTTGGATCCTCAGGTGGTGTCCTTCTGACCGTTCCAAAATCCAAACTCAAATCCAAAAGTGACCAGAGCGCCACGACTTTAGAATGAGCTGCCTGAGGAGATAAGGCTCGCAGAGTCGGTAACTTCTTTAAAATCTCTTCTTAAAACCAACTTTTATAAACTTGCTGAAATGGAATGTTTCCATGTAATGAACCTTGTTTTAAGATTTTCTTTCTCCACCTTCATAATCAGTTTTTATAACTTCTATTACCAGAGGTCTGACATCTGGGATTGATTGACATTGTTTCCCATTGATTATTTTACTTTTGTTTTTTATTTTATTTTCTGTCAGAGCACTTTGTAAGATGTGGTTTGAAAAGGTGCTAAATATTATTATCCATCCATCCATTTTCCGAACCGCTTCATCCAGGTAATCCCGGGTCACGGGGAGGCTGTGCCTATCTCAGCCGGCTCTGGGCCAGAGGCGGGGTACACCGCATTATTATTATTATTATTATTATTATTATTATTATTATTATTATTATTATTATTATTCACACCATCAATTAGTAATCAGTGAATTGATTGATTAAATTGTATTTTTTGGAGATTTTTGACCAGAACAACTTGACACACATTGCTAAGCTGCGTCTCAAATTAATCTTCAGGTTCACAGCTTTTCGCTGATGTCCGCCTCTTTCATGTGGCATTTGTTGTTGACCTGCTATCTCCCTCTTTAACATCCACAGCCTATAACCCTCACTTCTCCAAAAATGGGGCTTGAATGGTAAGAGGTTAAAGCTGTTATTTTTAGGTAAAAGTTACATAATGTTGCTCTGAAGCGCCTTTAAGTCAGTAAAGCCCTTGCAACAACATTCTGACTCATAGGTTACAACAAGCGCAAAGGAGTAAATTAAAAAGAAAAAAAAATCTAACATAGAATAATCTTGCTTCAAATAAGGCGATCATCAACCTGCATAGACATGACCAATATCCGTTTAGTTTTATCTGGCACATGTGCATTGCATGTTAATTAATATATGTGTGACATAAAAATAACTGATGCTATCTTAATATGAATATATCTCATATTATCATCATGTATAATAATATCCAAATGTTCCAAGCGATATCTGAGCTTTTATACTTAATATTCAATTTCAGATTAAAGCCTGAGACAGCTGCAGCATGCATCTCCAACTGTTTCCTGAGGGTTTAAAGAAAGCCTGGAAGGATGGCTTCATGACAACCTCTGCACTGCAGATATCAGCCTGAACTGTGGCCCAATGAGAGCCATGTAAAGTCACTATATTTGCTGTCTGTAACCCCAGCAAAACCACAGCCATAAACCCCCTCGGCAGCATCCAATTCACCCTGCACACTTAAACTGTACCCACAACTGCTGTTCAGAACGCCTCAATCCAGCTTAGCAGATACACAGCAATACTCAAATCCCTCTTCCTTTTAATTCCCACTCTCATGGCGGGGTGTTAATGGCTTACACAACAGATGTTTAGTATGCTGCGTTTAGGTCCATGTGAGCTGAAGCCACCCACAGTCTAGGACATGCATGACAACCTGTGACTCTGTCTCTGAGGTAAAAAGGAGCCTGCTCACACTGTATCACACGCCGCTTACATGAACAAACAGTAACAATCGCGTGTGACTATACGCACGAGCATGCAACGCGAGAAAACAAGATGCAAAACCGTGAGTGTGGAAGAGAGAGTGTGAAGGGGAGAGATGGAGGAAGTGACAGAGGGAAGGAGTGCGATGACAGCTTCCATCTGCCGGGGAGCGACTGACGCTTCCCTCATACAGAGGTATCCACTTGGATCAGTATGTATGTATACACATAATGCAGTAATGAGGGTATTTGACAGAAGTGTGCTTTATGGCAACAATTAGTAAGGGAGGAAAGTTGCCTCATCATGTGTGGAGCAGTCAATCTTATAAGCAGCTGCAGTTCATCCGACTGGGAGGAGAGCGTCAGTGTTCATTACGGTACGCGCTGATCACGGCAGTCCTGAAGAGGAGAAACCTGGCAGTACCACTCCTGATGCAAGCGTGGAAGTTTTTGCAAAAACAAGTCCAAATACAGTGTGCATACACAACTCAACCCCTGTTATATTTTTTCCAGGAAAGGTTTGAGCAGTCGTAAAGGCTAAAACAGGTGTGATGTGTTCATTGGTTTGACGCTTTGACCCTGAGGTGTACATGAAAGGCCGCCACATTCCCTGTTTTCCTCACGCAAGAGTTGGTCTTGTCGTAGGTAATATTTTCACCTATCTGGCTGTGCGGTCACATCAGCACATTGATTCTAATGTAATGGGATTTTGCCTACCGCTGACATCTTGTAGTACAGGTGTGCAAAAAGCCTCTAGGATGACAGTTTAATGCTGTATTCATGTCATGCGGGAATCCTCTTTTCGGGATAAGGAGGGTAAAGATCTTTGAAGCATCTTCAAGGCTTCAGGCAAAATCTAAATCTGTAAATATTTTGAAATATGTAGCACTCGATTTTTAGCCATCCTAGTGCCATGGCTCGAGGAATGGCAATATTGATTTGTTGGTCTCTCACTCAACAGTTTTGACCTCAAATAAATAACTTTCTAATGGTTTGTGATTCAATTTGGTTGAAAAGTTCATGGCACCAGAAGATGATGATTAACCCAGACTCAGACCTTTTACCATGTTAGCACACTCTCATCTTAATTTGTTATAAATTATTGCAACCTTCAGACTTAATCAATAGTTTTTTTGTTTTTTGTTTTTTTAGGTCTGTTTCTCTATTCTTGTCTCTCTATTCTCTAATACAATTTCACTTTGAGATCAATAAAATCTGATTCTGAATAACTTTGCTGATCCCCTGTCTTTCCTTCTGGCATTTACATGAAGTTGTTTTTCAGTAAAATATCTCAACAACTAGTCAAGACAATTTTATTTATAGAGCCAAATATCACAAATCCACATTTGCCTCAAGGGATTTTAAATTTGAACAGTACATGACACCCTCTGTTCTTTTTCACCTTCGTTTCAGGTAACAAAACACTCCCAAAAAAAGAAGAAACACACCTTCTCTGTCTCTCTCCTGTCTCTTCTTGGATGGACAAATTTGAATAGATGTTGTGTGCACAGAACATCCTGCATTATGAAGTGACATTATTGACAATCAGAATGACAGACATAAGTACAGACTTTGGGGATCTCTTCAATTTTTCTCTTGTGTCGCTATCATGTCAAAATGTTATATTTGTCCTGTACTTGGTTGATGTAAATGGACTTTAATAGTGGCAGCCCCTTTTTTAATTTGCTCTGGTCCTGTAAGTGAATTTCCTATTCATGTTGTATGTATAGAAAATTATTTACACAAACTCTGAACAGGACATTTTTAGGCAAATATTAGACTTGATTTTAATAAACTAAACGAGTCATGATACATGCTGATTGACAGGTTTGCATTGTAGCGATGCAATCACAAGCTAGCCACTCCCTAAAGCATACACCACTTTATTGTGCATTTTCTTTATGTGGGATAATAATTTACAAAATGATGAATCATGTTGTCGAGACTTGACACTTATCCTATGGAGTGAGACCATAAACTAATTTGGATAGTGTTCACTGAAGTTATAAATCAAATGAGAATTTTTTGCAAACTACTGTAAAATCAAACTTCTTTTTGCAACCAGTGGAGTTGCCCCCTGCTGGCCGTGAGAAAGAATGCAGAATTTGCTTCACTTTTCTGAATCATAACTTGAGTCTTAGCCATATTTGCTCATTTTAAACAATAATAACAGAACCATAATTAATTAGTCCTTTGTAATAATGTTTACAATCACGCAATAGCGCTATATGAAAGCGGATAGCAAAAAAAATTAGCCAAAATGCAAATTCAGTCTCACCTGTGAAAACAAAAATAAATGGACTGCAACAATTTTCATGGGGATTGTCAACTGCTTTGAATTTAAAGGAATTTCAAACATAATTAAACTACTTTGAAAACAAATTAACTCTGTATAGCGTTAATTGACATTGTTTCAGTAATTTTAATTGATTCTTGTTCTGCACATTCCCTGTGATTTATAATAAGTGGCAACACATTTCTAATGCCTTTTATGCTAGTTTCTTTTGTTCTGCCAGTTTATTATGTCGACAATAATATTTGCCAGCATCAATTGTATCCATTAATCTATGCTGACTCAAGTTTTTTTTTGCAATGGAGGAATCATATATTACTATATGTTAAATTAATCCAAATTTGACCTTAAGTGTGAGCACGGATCATGCCCAAATTGTCAGGAGCCTTAGATGTCAAAAAGAAAAGGTTGCATCATTCATTATCAGAAAAGTGGTGCTTATTTCCAGCTGATGTGACTTGATGAGTCAATTCTGTATGTGTTCCGCATGTATTTCGCGCAATTGCTATGCATTTTAACTCTCCCCCGAAAAGGCCATCAGTGCACACACTTCAGTGGACGGTGCTGCGGCTCGCCTTGCCTAATCTGACACCCGTGAGTCTATAAGACTGACGTGACGCGAGACACTCCACCCATATGACTTGAGACACTCCAGCACATGACATATTTGGCTTTAAAATGACGTCACGGCAGCGTGGGGCTCAGCAGGCAGGTCGTTCGTCAGTCTGAGAGAAGAGAAGCAGCAGGAGACGGACCAGCCTCCTCTCCTCTCTGAAGACAAACTCTCATTCCCCCTCTCTCCAACTCCTCCGAAACAACTCTCAACCTCCGGGATTCTCCTTCTTCGCCGTCTCCCCTCTTCCTTTTTTCAGTTGCACCTCATTTTTTTTCTTTCTCACTTTATCTCTGACCCCTCCGCGCCGCTCACCACCACCCCCGACATGCGAGTAGATAATGAAGACCCCCTGCTAGCGATGACTTGTCTCCTCCGCGCTTGAGAGAAGCGAACATCTTCCACCCTCATTTTTTTAATTTTTTTATTTGGACGTTCATCTTGCCTTTCAACAATGTAGGAGAAGGTGCGCTGTCATTTTTCAGCGACGATGATGCCAACTACATGCCTTCTCTCCTGCTCTCCGCACCTTACATGCTTGTCTCTACAGTCGGGGGGATATGAAAGATTTCGGTGAAGGCAAAGTTTGAGGGTACCTCTGTCGGTTTCCCGCTCACCTGTCCGCCTGCACGCGCGGACCCCTCTCCCTTTTAACTGAGGGAGGTTATCGCAAACAGAACAGTTGTCGAGCAACTTAACAGAGACCTGACTAGTGTTGTGGTATTTTGAGTGGGATTTGGGAGCGTTTTTTTGGAGGAATTTGATGTGCGCAACGTTGAAGGATATGGCTTAAATAATGGTTGCGTTATTGACAGCCGGAGTAAGGTCCGTCACTTGAGTGTTTTCATCAGCTATTGTCGACTTTGGAGGAAACCCATCTAAATGGGAGGATACCTGGAGGACTGAGTCGGATTCGGCAGTCGAGAAAAATGTGGATAAAACGGAGTGTTGCGCGCAGGTAAGAGATGAACATTTTCCCCTTCTATTATATCAGTTAGACTATAATTAGAAAAGGCTAGAGGTAAACCGAAACACGTACATGTTTATTCATGTTTCACATTTAACGCCGCTGTTCGACAACATGTTGTCTTAGTTTTTTAATCTACGCCACTGCAAGTTAGGAGAGTCTGCTGGAATTGATAAGTGGATTCCAGGCTGTGTTTTTAGTGGGTGTGTGAGGAAAAACAGGCTACTGAAGGTTTTAGCTGCACCAAAGTTCTCTTAAAAAATCGACTATTTTCCACTGTAGTGTTGACAACCGAGGCGGGGGCTTCACATGCATATGTTTTGTGATGCTTTGAGAGGAAGAATATGATCGAAAAATTGCACATCCTGTACGCTGGGGGTCGCCAACAGTACGGCGCAAAGCAACACACATACATTCACAGACGCACGCGCGCGCGCTCGATACACACACGTGTGCGGAAGCACGCGCATGCACAGCCTCAAGGTTAGGTTTGTCAGTTCCTCCAAACACATGCACGCGCCGTCATAGAAACATAGACTTTGGAAAGTGAATAATTAGTCAGTGAAAAAAAATATCACATTTTGGGGGGTTTGAAGGTGTGTTGAGAAGGTGGAGGAGAGGATGGCATCTGGATAAAGAGGCACCTCATTTATCCCAACAACAGTCACTCATATTATAATGAAACATTTTCTAGCAGGCATACAACAAATAACAGAAGGAAACTCTCTTTGTTATCCATTTTTATACCCTACTCTGAAGCAGTATAGAGACAAGTGAACTGACTTTGACTCAGTTTAGGAAGTGTGCAAACAAAAGCTAAAATTGAGCTCATTCATTTGCCGTAAAATGGGTTTAGAGGTAATGACACGCTGTGAAATGAGACCCAACCTGCCAGCGGTGGGATTCTCTTGCCACCTGCTGGATCTCATTCCCACCAGTGGCTCTTAATTCCTACCCATTTGCAGCCGTGCATTTATTATGCATGACACACACTGTACATCTTAGGGGCTGACCTCGCAGGGTAATGGCAATGCACGCCCGTAGACAGAGCAGTTGTATAAGACGATGAAATGAAATGCATTTATGTCTCATATCTCAGCATGGATCGGTCAGAGGCACAGAGAAACCAATTTCCATCGTCAGAAATCTCCATCTTGCTTGCTTTTATGATATGGAATGTCAAAATGGGATGTGGGATGAGTGGGGAATGTTGTTATGGACTTCTTATTTGTAGTAAATCATCATGTTCCATATTGTTGTTTGTCATCAGAGGCTATAAGCTTCTATTGTCTGGGATTTTTATTCATTATCAGATAGTGATGACAATATTCGGAAAAAGCCTTGCATCCAGTATGGGATGTGTTATTAGTTTTTTTTTCATTTGAATAACAAGAAACCACATAAAGAAATGGCAATGAGCATGTGCACAGGAAGCTTCTGTACCTGTTGGAACAGACAAAGAACAGACCACCTACAGAAGCTTGATATGTGGGCGTAAATGCAACAGCACTGACTTCAGCAAACCCACAGAGGTGGATTGATGGATAGATTCCTCACTAGATTAAAAGCAAAGATTTCAAAGACAGCCACAGTAGTTACTCTTTATGTAATCTGGGCAAAATGTCTCATTAATACACTGTGTGGACTTGAGCTGTGTGATAATTCAATATCATCGTTCAGAGACTTTCAGTGCAGCGGTATGATAATGGTATCCTAGTCTCATTTCACAAAATTATGTGATTCAAACTCCAGGGAAATTGGAATTCAATAAGTGAATGAAGTTTTTGTTAAATCTGTGTGGTTTTTCATGATGCTTCACATTGGAACACTGGGAAATTGATAATCAACGAGTTTCATCCTATATAGTAAAAATGTTCCCACAATGGATATCTTTTGGATACAGTTTGCAAAAAAACATATTTGTCAATCAATGAGGGAATCACACATCTTATGTTTTCAGTACCTGATTTAAATTCACTGTTGCTGGGTATCACTGGACAAAACTAGTCGAGTCACAAATAATATTGTAAATGTGCTTTATCTGAATTAAAACACACCACAGTGAACCATTGGTAATAACAAGAACTTTGTTCAATCAGCTTGGATAGTGTGTGTAATTAAATTCTTCGTTTAACATTAACCACCAAAGCATAAAAACTATCACTCAGAGTGCAAATGGAAAGAAAAAAAGGGCCAGCAGGAAGATGCATTACACCAATATGTCCTGTTGGCTTGACTAAAAGCACATGCGGGATTGCCACTTAAACAAGACACTTTTCAGTCAAAGTAATGGCTTTCTCAGGCTTCACTATCTCCGAGAAGACAAATGTAGCTCTCGTAATGGTACAGAATTATAACAAGCTCCAACCAGAGAGTGTCTCACTTGAGGGTTAACCAGTGGGGATTCATCTCTCCCAGGCTCTGCATCTCCGAGCTCAATCTTTCATGAACGTCACACAGTTTTAGGTTCCCCGTTGTGAGCTCTCATACCGCTGAGGCGCTGGAGATGCTATCAGGCCTCGGCACACTGCAGCTGGAAATATTACTGCCCGAGACACCGGTTGCCTTTCAGGAGGGCTTCATTTGTCAGTTTCTGCTTTGCCTTTGAGAGGAAAAGATTGTTAGGTACAGGTGACTGTTCTTACACGTGTCTGGCTTTATCCGCCCTAGATGCATTCTTGTAGTTCAGACTGAGATATGTCGAGTGATTGGTGAAAAAATAGAAGATGACTTTTAATGAAATTATGTGTATTTCCATTGTTTTTGATCACATGTTTATTATTCTGTGTCTTTCTGCTGCTTAAAACATAGTTTTATACCCGCGTAATAGTCTAATTCTGCTTAATATGGCCGGCTTAATAAAACCACAGGGTTCTTAATATATTATACTTTACGCCTAGGTGGTTCTCTCCTCTCAGAGACAATTGCTCTTGCGCAACATTATCAGTCTAAAGCTGCTTAGGGTGTATGACCAGTCGTCGTCCTCACTTGCTCTACCAACAACTCCCGGGCTAAACATGGCATTACCGTGGAAGGGTCCATCAGATATTCACATATTCCTGTGATTTAGGTGCCATCTTAATAGCCTCTATGAGGGTTATTAACTGGGCCTCTCTGGAGCGTGATTAACCTAATTTGCAGTGAAATAGGCTGTGTTGCTTCTCTGAGATCCTATCCTCTGGAGATGTGTGTGTGCGTGTATGTGTGTGTCTGTGTGTGCGTGCATGTCGTAAACACCCCGTGCTCAGCAGTCTGTTAAATCCAGAAGGACCAGAACAGGTTGTCCCTGTGAAATAGTGGAGGAGACAAAGCAGACATGGATGCTGGTTCAACTGAACCACCCTGGTAATACAACCAAGAGAGAAAAACAAGAGAGGGACAGAGAATGAACCATAAATGTCTGATCACTGACTGGCATAACAATCAGTTGAATAGAGACAGAGGCAGAATTGGACCATAACTGCCATTGTAAAGTTAATTTTCCGTCCATGACATGTAAGGGCATAGTGGATGCTTAAAATGACAGAATTGGAGTTCAGCTCATATGTATGAATATAGGAAAAGCAGAAACACTAAAATTCTTGAATAATGCTCTGTTGGCCATAGCTGTATATTTTAAGGGAAATAACAAGGATTATCAGGCTATTACGTATCCTTTTGGACTTCACAATCCTTTGAAACAGGATTTAGACCATCATGGGACAGCAAAAGCTTCCATTAAAAACC
>JAOWBC010001714.1:6261469-6271629 GCA_028566105.1 Hypoplectrus providencianus
AAACAAACAAACAAACAAAAAACCTTGAATATATATTATTATAAGTTTCTACTGAGGTGTTTTTCAGAAGTTTTGATATTGAAGTTTAAAATTGCAATGGAAACACATCATATAGTGACTCTGGTGTTCAAATTTTAATGTGTTCTGCCTCATCTGTTGACAACATCAGCAACAACAGTGATGGCCATCAAAATTACAGTTCCTGATCTTATAATATTTGGGATGTCTATAGTTACCATTGCTTACAGTCCTTCCTTGCCTAGCATTCAACAAATTGCATCATGCGGGATGAAATTTTACTCAAGTTTTGCTTAATTGTAGTTGTATTTTAAACACTGGCAAGGTGCAGCTGTACTTTATGGAAACTTCAGAAATTGCTTTTATTTTGCAAAATGTTTAATGGAAACACAGCTGGTTATGCCTCAACTAGTATTTACATATACATCTATATCAGCAAGATATTACTAGCTGATTGAATAATATAGTATGGAAGATATTCATTTTTTATAATATCAGCAAACTCTAAAAAAAAACAATAATTAAAATTGCAAACCAGATATAGCTTGTTCCTGACACTTTTCCTGATGCAGTATATGATTTTACTTTATTGCTGCCATAAACACTCACATTGTGTTTATCGTCATTCATGTAAAGTAATATATTATAGCAGCTTTAAGTCATTTTGAATGGGTTGGGATTTCGTTAACTATATACTGCTTTTGATCCGTCTGAAGTGCTTCCAAAGTTACATGCGGTCATGGAAAATATGCATTTAAAAACACATGGTTCATCAGGCCTGAATTTTCGGACCTAAACCGCCAAAATCTGCCACCCGATGATCTTCTCTCACAAATATAAAGGCTGTCGGAGCCTCATCCCTGAAAAGTGCTCTGCACAATGGGAGAAGGAGAGTGAAAAAAGTGCCAAGCAAAGGGAAAAAATGAGCAGAACTGGATTAAAATAACAATAGAGCATTTTGCTAATGGTCCATTTTGAGCTGCTCCCCACAATATGATACTGTCTGTGAGAATTATGGTGGATAAGAAAGGTGCTGATGTCCCCGGAGAAGTCCTAATGCTCTGCATGCTATACTGTGTGTGAATGTTATTTGAAAGCAGGAGTCATTTTTCCTCTCATACGTTCCTTATTAGCACACATGTACGCCTGCAGACAACTGAGATGAATTAGTCTAAGTGCTTTCCTGGAGTGAAGAATTTACTTAGAGTCTGACAGTATGTGAAGCACTCCTTCAACAGTGTGCTAAGGTTTGCCTTTAGTGCCATAACACATTCTTTTGTGTCCAGGACTGTGGGCCAGCTGCCGGTTAAAATGACTTTTAAATAGAATAATGGAAGAAGCCATGTAGCCTCATAATTCATAAATATCTAATATGCAGCACCATTCATCAAGGTTGCAGAGAGTCCTTTCAGCATTTTGTATACCTTCTGACATTTTCAATTTGCTTTATCATTAAGAGTTTATTGGGTTTATTGGACTGGAAAGGCAGCTCTGTCATATTTTTCATATGAATAACACATTTCTCTGAGAAGTTCAGCTTTTATAATGGCTGTATATTTTCCTAAATGACAGTTAGGTGTTTCTTTCAAATTGTACGCACGATTACACTCCCCAATGTGGCTTTACTCCCCTATGTGGATTTTATTTCTGCACGCGAGTGGAGATGATTCCGGTCAATTTAGGCATTACCTCTTGAGAGACACTTAGATTACATTGTACTGTAGCTCTGATCTTCCTGTCAGCTTTCAGTGATCAATGCATTACAGTGTGTAAGGGTAATGAGGTGGTGGGATCAGGATAACTTTATGTGACACCACAGCGTCAGCTAATACTTCCACTCTGTCCACCATGAATAACAATTACTTGTAGAGTTGGTACATCGGTTTGTTTTTGATCCATGCACTTCCTTTTGTGTGAGCTAGATACAGGCAATGTTCTCATAACCTGAGAGGTTATAAATAACAATATAAAAGCAAATGATCTTTCCATTGCATTTGAATTGTTATCTTTGTACGACATAAAACAAAACAAAAACCTTAAAGTGCTCTCCATTAGGACTGTAATTGGTTCATAAATTCATATTGAATGCACAGAATACAATATATAGATTGATGAACAAGTTGAAGACCTGCCTGTTTGGTTCCTGGTCAGCTGAATCAACACAGGCCTGTTCATGGAAACTTAAACTGGTTTAAGCTCCTTCCCAGATGTGTCAATCATCTGGAGGTGAAAAAACAAAACAAAACAAATGATGCTCAAGGCAAAGAGGATACAACAATTACTGAAGCAATTGGCAGTTACATTGCGATGCTGGAAGTCTTTTTTTTTGTTTCAAATCATTTTCATTTTCTTAGCATGAGAGACTGTTGTCTGACTGACCTGTTGCCTTTCTGTGGAAAGTCTTTGTTGGTGTTCTTACTGTGTAATACAGAAGTGTCTGAAATTTTCCCTTGAAAGAAAACGAGTTTGTCTTTGGCACTTGCCCTATATTCTGTAAAAAAAAAAAAGAGGAAAGAATATGCTGAGTGTCAATAGACTTCTTTTTCTTGAGTGTAAGAATCTTTTGTTGGTTGCTACTCATTTGAAAATCTGGGACCTATTCAAACTGTCAGGTTACTATTGCTTCTTTTCCGGTGAAAATCTTTCTCACAGAGCTGTTTAGTCCCCCCACTCCCCTGCTCAGTATCGCCCTGAACTGACTATAGATTTCACTCAAATCCCTGGAAAGAAAACCCTTTAGCTCTGTTGTCAACCTTAAGGAAAAAAGGTGTGAGTGAGCTATGCACACATGTGCTAGTTCTGGTTTGGGCATGCTTCAAACTCATGGTGTGAGCGATACTGGAGCGATATTGTTCAGGAATGTAGTGGGAGATAAAGCTACACTCAATCTTTAAGAAAACTCTCTGCTGAATGAGTTCTAATGCTGTTTTAAGTGGGTTGTCAACTGACAACCTAGCCATAATGTTGTCATAGAGAAGAAGAAAATCCTTGTATATCAGCGCTTCTTTTGATGAGGCTTTGCAATGAAGCACTTCCCCAGAGCTTTTCTGCCAGGGTAAATTCTATATGGACACCCTCTTATGCATTTGTTTTGTTTTTCTGCTGAACCAAACTCACATTAAACCCCTGATGCTGAATGTGTCGTTACAGCTCATGGCTAACTTTATTACATGAAAAGACAAATGACCACCAACTTTTTCATCCGATAGTTTTCCAGACACTCTGAGGTACACATTTAGATGCAGGGACGAGTAATCAGATAAGAGGAAGACAGGTTAAAAATCTTGCAAATATCTGGTTAAGAAAAAAAAAGTAATATCACCATTGTTTTTATGCTATAAATATTCCATCAAGACCTCCAAGTTCCATCTTTAAATAATGCAGAGCTTTTTTTGTCTCCCCCCGTAGTTTTATTTGTTTGTTGTTCCCAGTGTGTGTAGAGAACATTGTAAAAGGAGCAGGAACACCTGAGAGACAGGTGCATTAAAGGAAGCAGCATGGTCAGGGAGTGTGTGTGAGTAAGTGTGCTTCTGGAGCCTGTAGAATTGAAGCTCCCACATATTCCCTCACTCCCCTTGAGAGTTTTTCTCTGTGCAAGCTCGGCGCAACATAAGAGCCCCGCTTTGGCTCTATAATCTAAATGTCCAAAAAGTCCCCAGCTCCATTGTCTGCTTTACCCCACACATACACACAGCAAATGAAGCAGTAGTGTTACTTTTACATCCATAATACATAGATAAATATATACATGAATAATATAATACATGAGTTTGTATAAGGGAAGGATGAATTGTATCGCCATATGCATAAAAAGGCCTCTGGTGTATTTCTAAACAATGGAAAAACTGGTGCCCTTGTGACTCATACATCATGTTACATACACTATACATGAAAGCATGCTTTGTTTAGACTGTAAGTGTATGTACTGTTTGCATCAACTTTCAGATTAGATCATTGTGAAATGGTGTTACTGATGCCTCTTCAAGTCCAGTGATCGCACTCAGAGTTATTACAATGTGCTAAAGTTCATAGCAGTCCTCGACATTCTGACTCATTAATAAGAACATGACGATCCATAATAAACTGTTGTAAAAGATCCTTTGCAATCTTTTGGCTTTAGCTGCTGCACCATCAGTAAATGTAGGACTATAGTCAATCTCAATCCCTAAATATTTAAAGGCTGAGACTCTTTTATCTAACCCACCCCATCAATCTTAGTCAGTGGCACAACAGGATTATTACTGTTGAAGTCAGTCACCATGTCCTGAGACAGTTTGTTTTCACAGATAGCTCAAAACATGGCCCAAGAAGGCAAGCTTCATGGTTGCCTCGTTAACTTGGCATGTGCATAGCTAGAGAATTGGTCAGCGATGTTTCCAGATTACATTCACGCCATGCCCACTGTGCAGATGTTTTTTTGAAGGTTGGGGTTAGCATTTTGAGGTAGGGCTGAGGATTGGGAGAGGTAACAAAGCATCCTTCTGGTTAAACCCTGGGCTTTCAGGTCTATGATGGTGGCTGACAGCACCACGCACACTTAACCTTCACAGGAGAATATTATGTGTGAGATCAAAGATCAACAGGAGCTGACGTGAGAGTAGCAACCCCAGTCCACTTAGTGTCATAATGCACCTCAAAGCTGGTTTTCCAACCACCATTAAACATTAAATAAGCAGAAAAAGCAGAGTGCAAGGCTTGGCTTCAAATCTCAATATCCTTCCATGTTGGCATCGTTTTAGCCATGGTTTTCAACTCAAAAACCATACAACCTCTGTAGCAAGCAAAAAAAAAAATCATGAAAATGATTTGATTTATGTTGCTTGCCTCTTCTTGGAAATACAACAAACATAATATTAAGCATATTAAGCACAATATAGAATGGGGGTGCACTTCGTTCGCAAGAACATTGGGGAAACTGTGATCCTGTATTTAATGTGAAATTTAAGACAACAAGGGGCTGAAATGCAAACAAAATGTGTGTTTCCAGTTATAACTAATAGATAATAATCATAATAAAAAACACTATATGTTAGCAAGCTAACAATAGCTTATATCCACTTTTGTCCTCTTAAAACTTCAGGTTTCCAATTAATCATATTTCGAAAACTTAATTATGGGTCCTTTTCTTTTTGTTAGCACATTTTACCGCACAACAGCCTTTGACTATTTATTTGTATTTTGCTTACAGACAAATTGGTCAAGGGGGCACTTTCTTTCAATACAGTGCAAATGGACATCAGTCTACCCACTCCCAGTTATAGAACGTCTTAATAAGGCTAAGTCTGGGAACTACACTGTCTTGCCATTTTTCTCATGGACAGGTCTAACAAGTCGTAAGGCGGGCACAAGAATCAATATAAAACAGCTACTCAGGGCAGTTGTACATGAACCTACAGCTTACTGTGGGTGTGGAAATGGGGCCCGTGCACATGTGACTGAGATTTATAAAGAAATCTGACATACAGGCAGATTTACAAAAAACTGACAAAAGAATGTGTATCCATTTTAATGTTTTTGATCCCAGGAGAGTAATATGGCACCGTAGGTATCCTGTGTAAAACTCAGTCCTTGTCAGTCCTGCCTATAATCTGTCAGTCAAACTCAAAGAAGCTAGCCTCTTGGAGGAGAAACCTTTCCTCTGACAGAACTTGTATGCAACGGTTTCACTTTTTGCTTTTCAGGGAGGGATTACAACCCTTTATATCTGTTCGTCTGCAAAATTATGTATGACTTTAAACCCATGTAATATATCACCAATAACCTCACTATATATCATTGCTTGTGCAGCTTTTCTTTGACAAAGAGAGCAGTAGTTAGGGTTCAATTGTTTAGAGCTTCCTGACTTGAGGCTGTATCAGCTTTACAGTACATCTCTGCTGACCTCCTCTTGAAAACAGTGATTATTCTGGGTCAGACTCTCTTAAAGCTACATGCAGGAATTAATGGAACTGGGAAGGGCAGAGAAGGACTGTTATCTTGCCCTCTTTTTCTCAATATGCTGCAGCAAAAGAAAACTCTTTCCTCGCTAATCCCAGAGTGGTCACAGTCATTTCCATAAGATGTACATTTATGTTTTCTATAAGACAGCAAGGCAATTACCAGAATATTAGAGGCGTTTCCAATAAGTGAGGGTGATGCAATTATTTACTGTGCGTCAGCGCTGTGGCTCATGTTTTTTAGAGGTCAGTTTAGTCTTTGGGGAGATTAAGTGGCATTTTCAGCTCCCCAAGGCTTCATACGCTTGTGATTTTACAGTGATGCTAATATGGCACGAACCCGCCTCGATTGTTAAAAGCTTAGATCTGTTATCACAGTGTGACAGCGCGTGATGTCATTTATGTACTGTACATTCATCAGTCTCAGATGACCAAGCAGTGATCTGTGGAGCAGAAGATGGATGTGTCCTCTGGACAGCGGAGAGGTGCACTTACTGTAGCCATGGAGAGTTCAACTGCATGTTATTTTCTGGGCTCAGCAATAATATCATGTCAGGTTGTAAAACCCCTCTGAGCTGCTGATGCACCAAAACAAAAGCATCATCCCATTGTCATAGCCTCATAAAGAGTGTTAGGTGGATTGGGTGACAATGTCTTCGTGACATGCACCTGTATGAATTAAGAGTTTGAAAGTAATTCAGTGTTTGCCGCTTTTGGTGGAAAACATATTGTGATGATGATGATATCAATGTTATTTTATTAATTGCTGTTAATTTACTGAATTAGTTTTCTAGTCTTTATTTTAGATGTGGGAATAGTTTTGTCTGTATGAGGGTGGAACACAGGTCACTGCATTAAACATTATATAGAGAGCTAAATTAAGAGCATAGAGAGTAAAATCCAAACTTCCTGGAAACATCCCAGAAAAAGTGTTGCATGAAAATCCCAGTAGATCAGCAACTTTATGCCACTGTGCCAGCAGGAGTCATGGCTGTACTTAGGTTGCTCCTCCATATATATATATAAATATACATCTCTCTGATTTGTGAGATGTGATCTCAGGAAAACCTGAAAGTGATTCCTACAAATTTGGCACAAACCAGTTTATTTTAGCCTCACAAAACACATTTTTGGCTCAAGATTATTATATATTAACACACCAACATCCAATAGGTTAAAATGGTGATGTGATGACGTGAATCTATATTCAAAATGTCAAAGGCCAACTGCAAGGACACTTTTCCAGCCATGTTCAACACCATAACTCAGACAGAAGGTTGGAGACTAAAAAGAGAGTCACAGACTTCAAACTGTGGTGACTTTATAGATATTCTGAGGTGCCAGGTTGAATCTCTGTGTATGTAAAGGAAATACAATTGAGGATTTGTAGGTTCTTTAGTGCAACATCTGTCTGCTGTCATGGCGATGCTCATGTGTCTGGCCAGACATGGATGTGAACTGCAACTCAAGTGCTTTATGGCGGTAAACAAATGTGATACCGTAATTGTTGAAATATTCCACTCAGCCTGATTTGCAGCAACAACTATTCCATGTTAAAAGTTAAATCACCTTTCTTGTCTGATCTGATGCTCTGTTTGACCTTCAGCAGATTGTCTTGAATATGTCCACATGCCTAAATGCATTGGGTTACTGCCACATGATTTGTGGTTTTTATTATATTTCTTTATTTGTTGACTAGCAATTGAACACATGTACCTTCGTGGCCGATGAGTGAATACATATATATATATATACATACCTCTGTCTCTCTCTCTGGCTATCTCTCTGTCTCACATACATTGGAGGGGCCATTGTTGGGATTTGATGAAGCAGTCAAATGCAGCTTGCTTTGCCAGTGGGGTCCAATCTGCACTCCTGTGTGTGCTGCCCTCACAGTGAGTCATCTGAAAGGAGAAGTGTCCTTGTTCTATGGCCTGGATGTTATCAGAGAGTTTTTACCCCCCAGAGGGGTAAGACTGCCACACAGCTCCTTCCCTGTTCTCTCTTTTCTTTCTCCATCTCTATCGCTCTCTTAGGGTAATGCAAATGCAAACTCCTTATCCCCCCATCTCTATTTTAAGAGTCTTCTCCCCAGTGTGAACGGGCTCTGCTCGAGGCTGGTAGAATCAGGAAAGGTGGAATGAATGGAAACACATTGTGCGAGCTTTCAACCGGCATCCCACTGTCTTTGCTGTGTTCTCAATCCATAATCCTTTAAACTTGTTCAATGTAGCAACACAACGACTGGAGCCACTAAATAGAATTCCTCAGAGTGTATAATTTTAAAGAAAGACATAATCAACCCACACATTCCCTGGAGGCTTTTGAGGAAAGCCATGACAGTGTCATGTTTGTGAGACAACTTGGCTATGAATAACTTCTAATACAATAATCCACACACTGACTGCTGGAACGAATGTTTTCAACTGGAAACATATCTGATTATGCAGACACTGATGCAAAAGATGATCATCATATTCTTCCAGATTTTCCCTCACTGCATATACACTGAATGGTGTCACCAGAAAATGCAGCTTTGTAAATATAATAACAAAATAATTATATTAATTTAGTGGCTTAAGTTAAAAGTAATAGTACCAAAAGGCTTGGGTTGGTATCTACTTTTTCATACTGTTGCTCACATACATTAGAGTATATGGTTTGTGACAGCATTTTTGTGGGAAAAAAAAAAAAAATCATTGCTCTTGATACAAATCATTGCAAAACAAAAATAAACACCTTTTAACATAACTTGTGTTTTTACTAACTAACATGGCTTATGTTTTGTAAATCACATTTTTTTTCCGAACCTTGTAAATCACATTGATGTATGTTACTAATATTGTTTATGTGACTTACATGGCTCACATCACCCTCAAACCACTTCTTCATTTTCTGATCTAGGTGAGTCAGTAGTGAGATTAAAGTGTTGTTGACTTTAAAAACTCTATGCAAACTGCAATATAATATAATACAATTAAATCTGAAAGCAGTCGCATGCACACCTGCTCTGACACACACATTAGCCTTCTGATGAAGCATACGGTGCCTTGGTGACAGACTGATAGGCAGGCTGAAAGTAAAAGCATTTCTCTTATGTAGTACAGTACAAAAAAAAAAAAAAACTACTGTAGTGTATTAATATTGGTTTAAATGTGAACGGTACCCATGCTTAACCATGATAGATCCCAAGCTTAATTGCAATTATCATCATATTATTATTTTAAGTGGTGTATTTAACATCAAAAGCAAACCCATAGTCACCCATCTTAAAGTGAACAAGGCTAATAGGGTAAATATTGCTACTCTCTACCAACTGGAGATGCTCACTAAATAATCATAAATTGCTGAAACCAACAGTAGTATCAGTTTTGTTCACTGATGTGACGAGTGTTTGGTTAAGCCCAGAGAATTCGGCATCTAAAAGTGGCTATGATACAGCTGTTGAAGACTAAAGTATGAATCACAGGTGGAGAAGTTCTTTTTTCATTTTCTTCTTGAAAGGGGTTTTCTTGGAATGTTATCGTCAGGAAATCTTCCACTTTACTCAAAGGAAATATTTAACTTGACCACTGGCAACTTACCAGCATGTGTGTCCTACCATTTATAAAGTTTTTCTAAGAAGACAGCTGCCACTAAATACTCAACGCTGCAGTATCACTATTTAGCAGACCAAATTACTGAGTTCCTGTCTTTACCACTGGCTGTCCTGCCGGCAGAGATCTGCAGCAATGAATAGATTCTCAAACTTGTCGGCTCATTACTGTATTTGTTCTTCCACAGGACATTTATTCCACCTTTGTGGGTATTTTCAATGCCTCGACTTCAGTTCAATTTTTATACAAGAGGGATAAGTAGATAACATTAATACCAACGCTCTATTGAATAACTATCCCTTTACAGAAATTAGTTTCGACAATTAGTTAAAGATAAACAGAAAGAACAAAACCAATAAAGGAGTAAATGATGTTGAAAAGTCATCATTTACTTTACCCTTTCCAGAGAGTAGGGAAAGTCCAAGACGGTAACTAAAACGCTTAGTTTTGTCAGTTCAAAACCAGTTAATTCAGTTTAATATCATATAAAACAAAAAAAGCAGTATATCTCATTTTACATTAGCTCTCCTCTGAATGAGCTAAAGCAGAAAAATTCATTATAACATAATGAATAGTATTTTCTTTTGAAATATATAACTCAAATATATAA
>JAOWBC010001714.1:6275344-6296027 GCA_028566105.1 Hypoplectrus providencianus
TGTCAACCATCTAACGTGGGATGTAGACAACATCCTCTTATGCAAAGCAATCCCATATCTTCAAGGCATAACAGTCTGTATGACTGGCCTTTTTATTAACCGCTCTCACCTTTTGCTCAAGGATTTGATTCAGGATTATGCTGCAAATCTTTTTCACAGACTTCAAAGGCTGCTCTTCATTCATTTTGGTCTTTTGATGGCATTATGTTGGTTATGTGAGGTTTCCAGTTTCAAGGGCAGGTAAATTGTATTAAGTACTGTGTGCAATGGATTACTCAGTCTAATGTTTTCCCTGTTTGCACAGCAGTGCAGCGTGGGTTTTGAAGAGCAAAGTGACAGGAAATCATAAAAATATCTGCTTTGGTTCCAGCATAAGCGAGCCAGACGCTGTGTGCTTTAAGTCTGCTGGCAAAGTCTTCCATTTTACTTTATTAACCTCTTTTTTTTATTTATTTTTTTTGTTTTACATGCAACTCGTGCACTTTTTGGACAGTCTTTTTGGCCATAGGCATGTTGTGAACATAGTTGCAGAATGTTTTTTATTCATGACTAAATCTTAGATGCAATGGAGCTGTAGAAATCAGGGCCTGAGTCATATGCCAATGATATTTTAATAAAATGGGAGACCCTAATTATGTGCTGCTGACTGCTGTTCTCAAGCATGAAGATCATGTGTTTAATTTGGAGTGCCCGTCAGGGCCTAATCCTAACCCCCATGACAGTGGCATTTGTAGGAAGCTGCAGAATCAGTTGGAAGTAGATTTGCTGAATATAGTACAGCTTAAACTGGCACCGAGGAGAGTGAGAGAAGTGAAGCTTGGTGAACCCTCCTCCAGCGCTTTTTCGTATTTGGGCTGAGAAGCATAATCCAAATATATTGCTCTGAAATATCACATCTCACATACGCTGTTACATCACTCGCTTTCTGTTGAAATTCTGCTTGAGGTTGATGAAGGACAGCCGAGGATGGGATCACACATAAAGACACACACACACGCAGTCACACACATACCCAAGCGCTCCTCTCAGCACTGGCTATGATTGCTATATGTTGAAGTGAACATATGGCAGGCATCGAGGCCCCCGGATCAATAGGTACAAAAGACAATGAGATATAACAGCAAACATGGCATACACAAAAAAAATATTGTGTTTGTGTGTGTGTGCAGTTTGACGGTAGAGACTCCAGGAGTGTGTGTACGTGCGATGCACAGAGATTTTGTTTTGCGCCTTGTGTGTCTCTGAGCAGAAGAGCAGGCTGCCGCTTTCATCTGCTGTCTGTCAAGTCCTGGTTAAAATCATCATTCTAGCAAGTCTTTTTCTGACCTTCAAACCCCGGCTCCTCCAGGCCAACAGACACGCTAATTAACGGTTCGCTCCATAACTTCACAAAGTAATTTCATTCCCTGTATGTCTGGCTCTAGAATGGACTTGGCATACTGAGATCCAGGACTTGAAAGTAGCCTGTTGGGTCAATGAATGCTGCCTGAATAATGCATATAAAGTAGCTTACAGTCAACTTTAACTTTCCCCAGTATTCCAATAAACATGTGCATAGGAATGTGCCTTACTCCAACAACGTACCAGTTTTTCAATCTTTCAGCCAAATGTGGTTCTTCCGTGAAAATCCATCTGCCTGTGTGCCCCGCAGCGACTGCATGTACAATCACAATGCTTTGTGGTGATAGAAATGTGAGGCGGGGACAGTACGAGCTCAGAATCAGGAGATGTCACAATCTCCACTAAAGGGATTTCCTGCCATATTGTTGAGGCTTAACTATACACCGAAGTTAGTAATGACGACATGATGGAGCATGTGCTTATGAAATAGGACACCAGACACACATTCCCACCAGAAAGCAATCTGGTATGTTCACGCTGTGAATACTGCTCATATCTGCCATCTGTGCAGTGTACTTCCAAATTATTTTTTCATTATGAGGGATGTCAAAGAATATTAGAGAGCTACTCCTAAATTATCAAACTACTGGTCTTAGAAATGATCATTTCCAGTTTCAGTTATTTTTATATTTCCTTCTTCTATACTTCTACTTATTTCTGCTAGCCAGTAACAGGGGGACTAATAAGAATTTATCTTATGTTATTTTGTTTTTTAAAACGACAAAATGGCATGATGAGCATGACAGCTGAATAGACTAACTGCTCATGGACACTTCCTGACATCCCTGTCTCCTAACTTGGGAGAGGTGGCATATACCCAGGACAATTTGCCACTAACTATCATCTATACATAACAGCCACTCATTTCATCACAACTCAGCTTAAAACCCGTTCCCTTCTCTTCCCCTGTGTCTGACACACACAGTGTGTCTCAGTTGTGCTCCTACAAAATGCATATTCCTGTCGGTGAGGTTTAAACGGATTGCCTCTTAAAGCATGTCAGGAGGATGCAAATGCACACACATAACTATCAGACAATGAATGTGAAAAAACATATAATTGAAATACAGGTACTTGCTACTAGACTTTTAAAGTTGTCAAAGTAATGTGTGTTAATATTCACAAATATGTACTATCACTTAAAGATTAAGTGTTGAAAGAATAATTACCAGAAACATTTGATTGATAACTTCACCATGTGGTTTGTTATGAGTTGCATTAATTGTGTAATTTATGTGTCATCTTAATTAATTAACTCAAACTGTGTTTGTGCTGATTAATTAACAAATAATTAAACACTAAGCAGGACAGACTACTGCTGCCATTAACAAAGTAGAATGGAAAAAAACAGATAAAAAGAGATAAATCAGATTATCTTAACCAATGAATGAGAAGGCGTATTTCACTAACCGCTATATAATAAATAGAAAAGAACCGTCTGATTGATCAGGTTTTAAAAACTGATGACGTTTAGTTGCCTAAAGACAGATTGATGCCCAACTAATTAAGTGGATTTATTAAACATCAGGCACAACTGAGCATGCTCTTTGCTGGCCTGCAGTTTTACCTTTTTTTCTGACACATTACTCATCTTTTAATGTTAGGCTACTTAAGACAGTTGGTCTTGATTGATAGTGGTGCTAAAGATGTTGGTGCAGCTGTAAAAAACTACCATAATTAACATTTTATATCACTGCTTACTGTTGGGTAAAAACATGCATCAAAGCTTCTCTCTCTGGTGTGTTTAAGCAACGCTGACTGAAATATTATTTGAAAGCGAGTTAGATCATGCAGTGTAATGTATTTAGATGTATTTCAGTACATTTAGTCATGTGAATTATTTCTTATGAGGAAATGCACCCATTTTGGAGAAAATCAGTACCCAGCTTGATTTAAACTTCGGTGATTTGCAGTCCTTCAACAGCTGTTTGCTATTCATTCATAAGTAAAGCAGCATCTGATGATATCTCCACAGAACAGACTCGCCCATCATGTTGAAACTATGTAACCAAGTCAAGTATCTCACTCCACAGCATTGACCTCAATTCTGGATTATTAATAATTTTCTTTCTGCTCCTTGCTCATTGTTGTTGCCATGTTAGAGCCCAGCAGGGTTAGAAGCAAGGTGCTTAGCAAACATGGCCATTAAACATTTATAGCTCTTCTTTTCATCCTGCTCCAGATCATATTAATTATGATGAGTAACATCGCTCTCCTTATCAGATATTGCGTAAATGTGGCCTGGAGAGTTAAACTTGAGTCACCTCCAGGTTGTTTATTGGGGAAGTGCCAGGATCTCAGTTTGAGGTCACAGCCAAAAACACTCACACGACAAATTATTACCCATATTTTAAACTGTCAATAATACACTGACCTTGTCATTGCTCTTTAATGACCACATCAGTCACCATTTATGGCTCTATTAAAATGCCATTCTAAATTATTTATCAGTTAGTGCTTTGCTGGTCCCTCACAAGTAAAACGATAGGTGTGTTGAATAATAAAAACATGGCTCAGAGGCAGTCCTCATCGTCAGTCTAAGTCTATGAAAATGTTGACGGAACATCACGCAAGTTATTCAAGTGTAACCATTTACATTTGAACTGATACCGGCACCGCTTCTGCTACCAATTCAGTACCAATACCTAACGGTTCCTTTTTTTCATTACTAATTCTCTCTCTCTAAAGAAAAAAAATAAAATAACCTGCCTGTCAGTCCGTCACCACGGCATAGCGTGCTACATCAGAGGGCTGCTGTGTACCTCAGAGGAGGTGTACATGCGATTGCTTTTAACTCACTGTAATATTGTGTTATATTGCAGCAAGCGTTGTCTCAGTGGAGTTACCAGACTATTCGCTCAAGATTGTCATGATTCATTCTTTCAATGGCACCAATGCAGCTTTTCTACTGTCCACTCTGTGCAGACACATGCAGCTGTCTCCAGATGCTCTCTCAGGTACCAAAATTAGGTACTGATTAATTTTATGGGAATCTGGATTCTATAGTACCCACATAATTTGATTGGTACCCTTAAAGGTACCACATAGGTAACCCTAATGTAACATCCTTGAATTTAAATTTTGCCATGTCAATAATGGATGAGACACAATTGACAAACATGTCATACTTTAACTACTTAAGAAGGGTAACATGAATAACCGGTTCCCGAAAGCATTTTTGGCCCAAACAGAGCAATGGTGGGATTCCATTTGAAACCTCTTTCACCTTGCCTATTGCACCTACAGTAACTAGTTGCTGACAGAGGAAGTGCAGGAGATGGTGCTGAATGAATATAAATGAGTGCTACACCAAAATTTTCATTGTTCATTGAGCCCCTGGGCTACTGTAATATTGGATTTCAGTACTGGTCCCAACCCACAAATCATAATCCCTATGATATGAACTGGAATCTGCCACTTTACTTAACATGACAGGCTGACTTTACTGTCAGGCAAATGCATTTTATGTACTCTGCAAACAGGCCTTTTTTTATACATCACATAGAAAAGCACAATTGTTTTCCATTTCTTGTGGGCAAAAACAATGCCTGGTTTACTGACAGGATAACAGGGAATCAAAGTGGTTGAACAGATTGAGTGTCTGATTAAAAAGTAACACCCACCGTATTTTAAATCTATAGCAGAACAGTCATAATCCATCAATTCAATCTTTAGTGTCTGTCCCATTTTCTGAACACTTACATTTAATTACAATAATTTAGATTTGCACATGAGAAGAATCACTTATGACTGATGAATCGTAACATACACACATTCCCAGCAGAAGTCTAGTTTGTCTTGTCAAATGTCACTACAGTATAGCTGGATGGTAGTAAAAGACTTGTTAAAACAAACCTTGGTAATTACATGAACTGCTAACATCTGTGGGTCGCCTCTGACAGTCGATGAACCCATTCACACTTTTCCATCTATCATCACCTCTGTGATGCTTCCAAAATGAGTCCTCGGTGTGGGCTTAAATTGGCCAAGGACAGCAGAGATGAAAGATAGGCCATAATGAGGTTTCTCCCTAAGGAATCAATGTGTGGCTTTGTCCCGGGGGCCACTGAAGGTTGTCTGTAAAATCAGTCCACTGCAGGGTCCTGGCCTGGACAGCCAGTCTATCTATCACCTTGCCATCTTGTTGATGAGCAGAAGGGAAGTTTATGCAGTGACAAAGGATGCTTTTGGACATACTTGGATTTTGAATACATTAACATGGTAGCTGCATAGGTGAAGATTTCTCTGATACACTTGTCATGCTGTGTCTTCTGCTGGCATTCCATGTTACCGCCCCAATCATTGCACTGCATAATCAAATTGCCCTTTGGGAATCAGATGACTTTGTGTCTGAGGGAGATAATGCAGAATATGATGATCAGCTAAACCAGGCCTGACCTTGTGTGTCGGTGTAATCATCCCTGGATTGATATGAATCTGTAACATCAAGGATAAGTCCTCGCTGCTTTTGACAGCTGAGAGCGAAGAGTGCAAATCCATAATCTTTCACATGTTCTACAACATTTACTTTGTGCCTGACCTTTAGACTGTAATTCAAGAGGCGCTCTGCGAAGCTAATTATTATCCAAACTTAATTGAGTGGGAGTATAAGAAGTTGTGGAGTGCAACTTTGCCAAGAGTGCAAATGGAGGTTGAATACAGATGCAAATCTACGCAACAAAACATTAACCTGTAGGTGTGAGACACAGGGGGCAAAATGCATATGGCTTGAACATAGGGTAATATGTTTGAATCTAAAAATCTATCTCTTGTTCACTTTCTTCCTTCTCTGCAGTCCGTCTGCTTTGAGGCCAGGCAGCTGTGTGGGGCACCGGGTGTGGATCCTGCTTGCCATGACCCACCTCACCCTAGACTTCTCTGTGTGCAGCCCCCTCAGTCAGGGAATGGGGGTCAAACTCACGCCTAAATCGGTGCCTCGCTCTCGACCTCGCTGGCAGCCGCTCTGGGACACCCCCAACAAGCTTCATTGGAGAACAGTGAGCCCATTGGCCCATCGACTCCTAAACCCTGTCCCACCACCACAAGACAACAGGGCAGGGATTGGGCCAAAAGTCAAGGTTCAAAAGCATCGGAAACCAGCACATAAAGGACAAGCAGCGTGTAAAGAGTGTCGGTTGAGATACTCTCAAATGGAGACTGGTGATCCTTTGGCTGTAATAGCGGGAGCTCCAGCAGCTTTATCCAGCGGAAGCAGAGGAGACACAGTGAGGTTGTTACTTAGAGCCAGGAGGCAGCTCAAATGGGACAGCTATGACAAGTCTCAGGAGGGCCGGACTACTACAGTAGCCGGATTTATCGATTGGGGACCCACAGGGACAGATAGCATAGATGATGACGGCAAGCCGGAGCTCAACGTAACTCTGTCCACCAAGGTCTCAACTACCACAGTGGCCACAACCACTAGCACTACAACCAGGCTCTCCCAAAGGACGTTCACTGTGGTGACCACACCAGAGCCCAAGAGCACCACCAAGGCCACTGTCAACTTCGGGGAGACTGTCAAACCACCAAAGCCATATGGGGACACACCAGGTAAGACACATAAAACAGCTAAGCAGCTCATCATTTAGAGTGAATTTCATGGTTAGCGAGTGAGCAACCTTAGAAAGTTGCTTTTGTTGGATTTTCTGTTTCTGTCACACTTTACGGACTCTCCCCATGTCTCCACTACAAAACAGGTACACTGCTGTGAAGTTTTTCCCTCAAAGCCAGTAATTTCCAACCCTGTGCTTGTGAAAGTGTTCTGCAGGTTGTCATTTCAACAAAACAATAGCCCAATTCACCTTAACAAGAGACAATTAACACATTCATGAAATCACTGAAAACTAGAAAGGTGCCGTGAAAAATAAGTATTCAGTGAGTATTTTGTGAATTCAGCTCATGATTGTTATCCACTCAACAATATGAGTGGGATGTGTGGGTTGCCAGATGCTTCTTTTCACAAGAAGCATCTGGCAACATTATGAAATGGAAGGAAAATTGAGCTAGATGACTCAAAATAGATCACATTTAAAAACAAAAATTTATGTGAACTTTTTTCCTACCGTTGTTTTTTCTAATGATAATGCAAACTCCTTACCTAACCACTGCAGTGCATGACCAATGGTCCAGAGTAATGATGTACTTTTGTGTCCTTGACCACACTTTGGCCAAAGTGCTGAAATACTGAACATGAGCATATGTGATTTTTATGGACAGCCCCCCCCCCCGCCTGCTGTGAACACACAAACCTCGCAGCCAGGCATATTAGATTTACCATTTCATTAAGTCCATGAGGTACACGGCTTTTAAATGGACCATACAGGTAGCCATAAAACATAAGTCATTTTTAACAACTTATGAGGCAAGCACTATGCTAATTGAAGCTTTCCCATTTGGTGCATTAATATAAATGCCATAAAATTAGGCAGCTTATAGTACGGACGATCAAAAATCCTTGGCTACCTCCCACTCAATTATAATGAAAAATGTCTTTAAACACAGAAGAATGTGAAAATTAGTGTACAGTTAAAATCCTGCTGATAGAAAATAGTCCTTACTGTGAAATTTTTTTTTGCTTGCTCATGAAGTCAAGGAAAAGTCACACTACAAAGATTTGAGTAAACTATTTGAACTACAATAATTTCCATTACGACTTTATTCCAGTATTCAGATAAATATGTTTCCAAGGGAAAAATTGTCCTGCCAACATCCTATTTTGTATGATATTGTTTTCCAACTGTCTTATTTATTCTGAAAGCATTACACAACAAATGCTGAGAAAGTTGCCACTTAGACAGACGCAAAAATTGTGTAGCATGGGGAATGCTGGAATTTGGCATAAACAATGGTTGAGTACAGTTCAACAAATGAATGTTGCTGACATTTCTGCTACATTTGGATCCAGGGGTGAGTGTAATGGCCTTGATCTTCTACCATGGTATAGAAATAAAAGACATGGTTTAAACTAAGCATATTTTATTTTACACTTCTAAAATGTGACACAAATAAAAAAAATACAGAATTTAGACCAAGATGGAAGCTTTAAGGTTTCTTTGAACAATCATCATTATCATCATCACATGCCACAGATTTTCAGGTTGACAGGATCCCTTCTGCTCTGTATTCACAACTTCTTTCTGTCCAGACTTACTGTCCATCAAGTTGCTTGTAGGCAGCTAGATTCCTAGATTCCTGCATTCGCCAATATTTACTGCAGTATAAATGGTATTCCAAAATCTCTACCTGTGGACACATTTTAACTATTCTATTAATATGGGGGTAGGAAAAACAATACAAATCTTGAGGGGTTTTTTTTCTTCAGAAACATTGAGATTTAGGACTTTTGAGAAAACATTTAGAGGTGGATAAATATAAACAATGCAATCTTTTTGTGCTGTTAATTTAAAAAAAGTGGAACACTGAGCTCTTATGTGGGCACAAAATCCCAATAAAAATAGGTCTTAATATTAGTGCTATGAATACATATACATTGTACTCTGGTGAAAAAGGTACCTATTGTGAATGTGGTATAAAACTGCAGTATGTAATCATCTTGTCACTGTGGTTGTGATCTCCTCATTTTCTCTCTGTTGGAAGGTGAGCCAGAGACCAACCATGGTCATGATGATGGCTTGATACTGTCTTCTGGAGGAAATCAGTCACCACTGTTAACTAAAAGTTGATAAGCAAAAAAGGTCTGAATTTTCTGACTGGGTGCGCAGTATTCTGTCAACATGCTCTGATGTCTCATTAAAACATATGAATAGATTCCCTTTGCAAAGCGAAGCCAGGGTGCTAGAATGCTGCAGAAAACTTTTCTTTTGCCTTCACAACACATTAACCCATGTCTGCCTCATATTGGCCCCAAGGCAAGACGTAATTACCACACCGACAGCACAGCATTGGATTGCTGATGAAATGAAACTATTACCAAAAGAGAGGTGCTTCGCTTTGTCTCTGTCTCTTATTCCACTTGCTTTATCTTTGAAGATTCTTATGGTTACATTACTTTCAATTTAAGTCTGATTAACGCAGAGTTAGACAGGAACAACACAAATAAACATCCTAAACAGATGAATCACAGCAAGGTAATAATCAGGGCTTACATAAAAAAAAAATCACCTCACCTAGAATTCAGCTTGTGTCTTGTGATTTATCGCGGCTCGTATTCAGTTCAATTCCAAAGTACCTTGTCCCATATGGGATCATTTAGGGGAAGTGGTTCTGCAAACAACCGAGGCAAGATGACACATTGTACACAACTCATACTTGCTGGATAGCGTAGAGATACACAAGCAGATCTGAATGTGTTTGCACTGTAAAAGGAGGAAGAGGCACTTTCTGTTTAACTGGATAAACGAGGATTCTTGTTTATGATAGTCTGGGTGTTATTTTTCAAGATTTGGCCACCATTTTAAGCATTGGTTCTTGTTTATTTAAGTTAGATTAACAAAGGTGTTCTTATAATGATAAATCAATTAAAACTGTCATTAAAACAGTGTGCCAGTTGATCTTAGTCAGCATAAACAAACTTCCAGGCAGTCCTCTTAAATGGGCATTAGACTGTAGTATTGTGTGTACAGTGACACAGACAAAAGAAGCCTTAACTGCATAGTTGCTGGTCTAATAAGTGGGCGCCCGAGTTCAAGTCCAGCTCAGTTCCCACAGGTTTTCCCGTCTGTTTCCCCTCCAAGTAAAAAAAAATAGGCAAGTAATAACAACGTATATATAATACAAATATTACCAAGACAAAAATATTGACTGAAATATTATAGCAGTTCAAATCACATATTTAGAATTAGGCAATTTAGCATGATTGTGCTCTTTATGGTGCATATATTCTGTTCTTGCTGAAGAACAAATGCAAATAGAGAAACCATTGGTTAATGTCAAAGTCTTTGTGAAAACTCCATAAGCGGTTTAACACAATTTTTTTTCTTTAGAACACCAGTAGAGCTCAATGCTATGAGCAATTTTCAGACTGATACTGATTTTAGAGCACAACAATTCATAGATTACCAACAAGACAGCCTTTGTAGTAAATTTCAGAGCTGGAATGAAATTGACCTTTCCAATGTGGACTGTTCTCAAAAGTTACTCAGAGTTTGCTTTTTTCATGTAATGTCCTTAATCTAAAGAAATGGAAAATTGTTAAACATTAAACAAACAATTTATTACATTTTTCAACCAATTCTGGCAATAAACATAGTTTAATAAAGAATACAAAAAATAAATAATGAAAAAAAAAAAAACACCAGTACTTTCCCTTTATAATATAAGATGCTTTGAGGATACCAGTGGATCAAGATGTGTAATAAATTGGCTGCATTGCAGTTTGATTATAGGGTTTTAAATCTGTCTTAAATGATTTTTGGTAGCATTTACACTTAACTGTCTGGTGTGTTATTATGTGCTAGGTATTTTGCACCTCGGGATATCATAGTCGTATGTTAGCTGCATATTAAAAATTTGAATGCAAACATTCTTTTTAACAGGCATAAATGTAGTGGGAAATTCTGCTGACATCCAAATTATACAGTAAATTCATAACATAGAAAAGCTGCCTCTGCCTCAGTCAGACTTGTGCGTTACAGCATGTCACATGTCAGTGCTTAAGACAATGGGCTGCTTTGGCAGTGCTAAAAGAGGTTTTATGCTTCTTGCTCAAACAGATTCTAACTGTGGCATGTCAACTTCCATTTAAGGCTGATTTTGAGAGTAGGAGTTTGGCTTCTTTTGCACACACGCATACAATGTCATGATAATTGAGACGTATTACTCTGAAAAATGCATAACCAGTTCGAAGACTGTGTATGCATTATGTATGTTTGCTTTCATGCATGCACACTTTTAGTCCTGAAACTGCAGTGTTTTGAGATATAAATGGATTCAGTGTACATTTGCCCCCCAGCTGTTCGCTGGCTACTGCAACTGGCTTTCTTTCCATTGTTATGTCTTGTCGTCCTCCAGGGTCATACTCACTGTACCAACTAAACCGTGACAGCTATCTCAGGTGAATGATGTAAGAGCTACTTATGTCCATGGTCATGCTTATAGAATCCAATAACAATGTTCAGATAGAAACTGGGGAGGGTGCAAAACATGAAACTCTGTGAACTCCAGCAGAATGTGTGCAATGCAAGGAAGGAAATCATCCAAGTCTTCAAATATGTATAATGTCCTCTCTAGCTATGTGATCTGTCCTAATAATCAGCGTGAATGTAAGCAACTGTGTGTCTTGCATCAGCCTTTCAAACAGAAACAGCAAATTGATACCAAATTTTGCAGAGCAGAAAAGCTGGCATGGCCATTTTCCCAAGGGTCCCTTGATCTTTGACGGCTCGTATGTACTTCATGTGAATCCCTTGCAGAAAGCATGCAGTTTTCTTCATGCTTTACTGACGTGTATTTTATCTCGGAATATTAGTTCATACGGGGGTCCCTAAACAGTCTTGCAATTGAATAAACTGAGTATGACTGGAAAAGTGAGACTCTGTGGATTCAGTGAGCCACATTTCATTCCTTTCATTTGAATTCCAGTCATACAGTTATTGAAGAAATCTCCAAATAGAGTCAACATTGTCAAATTTAGTATTAAATCTGTTAAATAAATGGCATCCACAATATTAGCAGCAACAACCTGTGAGACAAGCTTTCAGCACCTCAATAGGCACCACAATGCTACAGGTTGATGATAAGAAGAATTCTGATGTTAACTTGTATGCCAAATTAATCGTTGGGTTCACAGCAGTCGGATGATGTACACCACTGCATGTGGCATCAACTGCTCGCCTTCTGTCTTACCCTAAAGACAACGTGCTGCCCTAGAAAATACTACCTACAGGTATTAGTGGGTGTCAAAGGTTTAAAACTGCTTACTCAATTTTCAATCAGATATCTGTGGGGTTTGTATTTTTCTTTATCAACTACTTATAAATAGTAACTGTTTACTTATGAGAAATGGACATTTTAAGAAAAATAAAGGAATAATTTCATATAACTGCGTCAGCCACTGCATTTCAGAAAATGTAAATATCATTGCTAGTCAGGCTCTCAGAAACTGTGAGCTTACAGCTTGCGCATTCACCCCTGCATAAATGGTCTGCATGAACTAATTCACTATGACTCATGAATACTGTAGGCAACCAGCACAAAATCAAGCCATTAGTGTACTTTGTGTCAGCCACGTAAGGCATGTGTGTATCATGACCGTAATCATCTCACAGTGTGTGTGTGGGGGGGGTGTGCACATCACTGTCAAACATGGATGCAAGTAGTTGTTTGTGGAAGGAGGCAGAGTGCAGAGCAGGCAGTGATTCCAAAGTGTGCAGCAGTCTGAATCTTTCATTCCTAAGCTTGACTCTGGTCCAAAATGTAATCATTAATATATCAAGTGATGATGCATCCATGACAGCCTGTTGCATCTGCTTCCCCAGGAAGACAGAAAAGAAACGGCAAGCTTCAGAGCTCACTGGAACAGTTGCCAAAGTAAAAGAAAATGTCTCCTCACATTAAGTCAGATGGTCCAGAGAAACACACACACACACACTTTGGACCAACAGGCAGAATTCACCATTTAAATCTATCAGCATGTCTGTGATGCCAGCTAGGGTCAGTCATTAAATAAGGGGTGTGTGTTGTGGTTTTATGGTGCCTGTACAGTGACATTTTCATCGTATTGCTGTTACCTGATCCTTTAATGCCCGTAGATTTGGATATGTATTTGCTTCTTCAGTACAGATGAAATATCCTTTTTGTCTGGTACAATGATGACACATAATCTGCCATGTGACTTGACTGTCAAATACTCTGACTGTCTTGTTTGTATCACTAAGTGTGAATTAGGTCAGCCAGTGTGCTTTGTTTTGGGGGAAAAGGCAGCATTTGAACAAACCTACCATCATTGCATGATAAATTAATATTGCAATAGTAATATGACATAGAATATATAATTTATATAGAATTTTCTATTCAAACCAATGCATGGAGGCTTCGTTCAGTCTGTACCAATGAGCCATGGACATTAGATCCACATGGACAAACTCTGTGCTTGGGCCATTTGTGTTTTTCATTTCTTGTGTGACATTTTGCCAAACACTTTGGTTTGGTTGGAAACCAACTACGTAATGACCCAGAAAGTACATGACAGCTCGCCACAGCTTGTCAGTGTTGCACTTATTGACTGCAGGCTATGTGTCTTTTCTCCCACTCACTGTTGGCATTGATAGTGCCCGACAACAAAAGGGACAACACTTTCTGTTATTGTGGAAAATCCAACAAGTTCACACCTTTTCCTTGGATAAAGACGTGAATGTTGCTTAGAATTAGTTAAAAGGCCATCAGGAAATACTGTTTCCTAGTTTCTGTTTAATTTGAAATGTTTGCTTTCCTTATTGAACTTATTTCATTCTTAGATTTGTGCATGTGTTTGTAATTCTGCAATCAGGCACGGTCCAATGTTGAAACTATAAAATACCACAGACATCCTCTATGGCCAGGTGCATTCACATGCTCCTCAGATTGTCCTATTTTCTGAATAAGAAAGTCATAAGCGCATTCACGAGCTTTTTAACTATAATTTGGAAAAAAAACATGGAAGCTACAAACTAGATGTTTATTTTTTACTGCAAGGAGGGTTAAAAAAGAAAAAGAAAAACACTGATAGCTGCTGATTTACAAAGAACAAAGTGTAAAAGGAAAAGGATATGGTGAGCCACAAAGCGCTCTCTCACAATGCAAACAGTGTATCTGCCCTGGGAATTGTATCCTCTCTGAAATGCAATGAATTCTCCCTTGGCCAGTGCTGCACCCTTCCACCAAGTTTCATGAAATTCAGGCCATTCGCCTTTTCTATAATTCCGCTTAAAAACTGAAAAAAAATTGTAAAAATATACAAAACCTCCTTAGTGGAGGCAAAAGTGCAGTGTTTCCACAGCATGGTCCAGCTCAACATGACTCAACACCAAAGCCTTTTTTCCATTTTATTTTTCTGCAGATGGAAGTCCACTTTCTACTGTCGGCTCAGCTGACTTGAAACCTCGACTGAGGTTTTACAAATAAAAGTATGAGGTAACAAGTACAATACTTAACATTTATCAACAAAAAAACAAAATGTGAGTGTCCAGTTGAGTAGATCCAGCCCCAACATGCAGTGGAAATTCGGTATAACACAACAGGTCCCTGGTCAGCCGCCATAGACATCCAACCCTGGTGGTTTAAAACTTAAATCAAATATGTGATGTCCTCTCTGACAACAGCGTGCGTTATTAGCATCAGGGTGTATGTTGCGCACATCTCCGTCACTTTGGGTAGGAGTTGGTTTGGATGCTGCAGCTCTTAGTGGGTGCCTCCTGTTGATAGCTGCGCTCAGGGTGCTCTGACCATCATAGAGGAGGTGGGAGGAGGAGGAGGAGGAGGAGGAGGAGGAGGAAGAGGAGGAGGTGGTGAGAGGGGGGCTTCTAGCTGTGGTGCCTCCAGATGCTCACTGATTGTTCCCGGTGATTGTGCTGCTAGTAGCTGCGACCCCCCTCTACTCCACGCAGATGGAGCTGTCAGCTCCATTATGGATACGAGATGATTAAAACTGCAGTCGGTAAAGCCACTACTGATAACTTAGGTCTTGTTAGACCGCCTGAGAGTCACAAGGTTAAATGTTACAGGCCTGTGTTGAGTCAGGAAAAGGCACCATGTGTTCCTGATAGATTATGAGAAGCCTTCCACCTCTGTTGCTTGGCTTCCTGAAACAGACACGTTCAGTGCATGTTTAAAATAAAATGTGATTTCCAGTGTAGGAGCCAGCAGGTATTTAAAATAAATAGATCCATCTGGCACCAACTTACATCACGTTTTCAAGTTTGTGAAGGGGGTGGAGGGTTAAATGAGTGGAGTAAATAAGTAAGTCTACATCCAGTGTGGAGCAAAATGAGCACATGTAAAATGTATGTTAAGTGTCTCAGGAATCTATTTTTAACGAAGCGAGCTCACTGAACATGGTAATGCAGCTTTTTGACCTGAGTGAGACCTGTAGAGGCGTACAATACAGCCTCTTCAACAGTGAGAGACACACAGAGAGACAGAGAGAAAGCACTTTTCCCAACGGTTACCATGGCAATCCAATAAATTTGCCATTACTCTCTGTATTGACTCTCAATGAAGTGGGTAAAAATGAATCTCCTTTTCTCGAGCGTTAAATCTGGACTTAAATGCTGATGCCTGGTGACAGGCGTGCAGAGTCAAACCCCCTTTCCCCTGATTTACAGACACCGAGCCAAGAGGAGATGAAGGGGCCAGACTGAGCAGATGCTGCTTCACTTTGTGTTTCTCCGCTGCTCAGCTCTTTCTTCATGGCTTGACACATCTGCCTGAAGGAAGAGAAGTGCAGATGTTGACTGGGACTCGGGGTTCTGGAGATTTTTTCCATCAATCAGAGATGAAAGAGGCAAATTTGAATATGACCTGTTTTTTTTTTGTTTTTTTTTAAACTTATTTGACTGTATTTATTTTTGCTTTGCGATATGTAATTTTTGCTGAAAAATGACAGGGTGTTCTTGAGAGGACACACTGAAAAGATGATCGAGGACTCGACGCCAAAACAGCGCAGGTGCATGGTAGGTTTCCCACTCTATTCGGCTGCAAAACAATTCAACTAAGCTTTGTTTTGTAAAAAATATCTCCTGTCTCCAGCTCGACAGCACACAGATTTCAGGATGGTTGATTGAAGCTGCCTCAGTGGCAATGCCATTTCACACCCACCTGAAAATTGCAGTCATTTCCATTCATCTGTTGTTAACAGGATGAGCTACCGTGTGTTCTCCACTGTTTCTAACACAAGCAGGCACACGAGGGATGTGTATCCTCCTGTAAAGGATGGCATCATACAAGCAATACACTTCAGCGACCCCCTTTTTTCTGCCATTCTAGCAATTGCCGTCTGGCCTGACTGAATTATGCAGCGATGCCTTTGACACTGAGAGAAAAGGCATGTAAGAGTAATTGTTTCTGATCTCTCCCTCTTCAACTTTCCCCTCCTCTCTCACTCTCTCTTCTTCAATAAGTGTTTTAGATTGCTTGGTGACTCAGTGGAAATCAGCCTAGATTGACACTTTGACACTGACGTTAATTGGCAATTCCTAACTATCAGCGTACCGCCTTTGACGGAAGTCCTCACCCAACCTGTCCTGCTCAGGTGCCTGCCTGTAGGAGATGCGATCCTGGAAGGGTCATGCAGCGTATTAGCGTGTATTGAATGATGCTGGTACAAATGTGCTTTGTGGTGTGTGGGAGAGAGTTGGCTCAACCGCTGTAAGCTGCAACTCTGTTTTACAAATGAGGGGCCTTTCCCACATTTTTCAGGAGCTTTTAAGCCAGCACAGCGTGGGTGTAGGCACCATTAGGCCTAAATGGCTCCTTGCAATGGATGCCTGATAGGGCTTACTGAAATGTACAGACACACACACATAATTAAATGACAATAACGACTATAATACATACATGCATAGTGATTAAAATGTTTTATCTCTCTGGGTCATTAGTCCAGTATGGCCTTGTTATCAAAGAAGTAACTGCCTGCAGTTTAGATGTTGTCACTTAATTTACCATGATAACTACAGATAGAGATGCCAGCAAGGTCGAAAACTGACTGCCATGTAAATTGGTGCTAAAAGTGAATTGTTACAAATGTACATCTTCATTTTTGGGACATACTTTTTGTCCACAAAAACAGGTCCTTTACAATCCCTGGAAATTATTTTATAGTAGGAAACTTTTTGTGATGAGTGATACTGTTATTTAGTTGGAGAGGGTTTACTCAGTCTGTATGTTTAGTCAGGCAAAGAAAGTACATCATTGTATATTTGTAATTTTTTTCTACTCATGTATATTTGAGCAAGCGGAGAAACAATTTTTGGCTTGTCACTGTAACTTTAGGAAGTTTATGAATCATGAAATAAATTTAATGTGAATGCTTCCATATAACCAACATTAAAAGTTGCAAAATAATTAAGGACTTAGGTTTAAAGATACATCCAGCTTTTGTGTAACATATCTCATAAACACAGCACTAACTACCACTTCACAACTATAAATATGTGTTGAGTTTCAGGTATAATCTGCTTTTGTCATTTTGGATCTTAAAAGGGCACAGACAAACCCTAACCCGAAATGTTTGCCACTTGGGGGCAGCCTAACAAGCTGTGAACACAACATTTTAGCATTTTCTAGGTATCTACAGACTCCTCAGGGAAATTAATGGCTCTGTAGCTGCTAGTTGCCATTGATTTTTGCTGTTTGATGCTCACTAGATAGCGTACAGTGGAAGCTTTTTACTAAAACAGCTGGCCACTGCTTCTGGAAATTAGGTTAATGAGAGGAGTGAGACAAATCCATGTGTGCAGGAAGCTTGCGGATGTCAAAACTAAAACAATAAGGTAAAAACAAACAATAAAAAATCTGTGTGGTGTGGAGAGAAATTGGTTATAATTTTGTGGGTTTGACACTTTGAGAAACTCCTCTTTCACTACACATTCTTCTGTGTTGTTCGGCTTTATTTTAAAGCTAGCGTAGCCCAAATTTGTCGTTACCTACAAGCAAGTTTGTCATTTTTGTTGTCTTCTCCCTTTGTGTGTTGGTCATGAAGACATTTAATATTGTATTGAATGATGGAAAAAAAACAGATTGAAAGTGACTACAACCCAGACGTTACCTGCGAGGCACTTCTTCACCTCACACTGAGTTTTTATTCAAAGTACATACCAGGGAGATTTCATTTAACATCAGTGCTTTTTGACATGTTCATCAAACTGTCATTGGCAAGAAGGCAAAAAATCTCATTTATTTCTTGCTGTGAGCATCGATTGGGGCTCAAATCCTGCTGCCACAGAGGTCACAAGTTAGCTGTCCTCTCCTGTCTCTATCCCCTCCTCTCCCTTCCTCTCTGCCTCTCTTTCTATCTATCTCCCTCTCAGCCTCTTGTTGTTTGGCAGTGATTTGACCAAACAAAACCTAACCGGGTATCTCTAAAGCAAGGTGACTGCCAAAGGTGATTTTTCAACCTGACTGCCAGGACAAACCGAGCTTCACATAGCCAATGCCAAATTTCCCACCCTGGAACTGGCAGTCCCGGATGAAAATAGAACTGGCCTCTGCACTCAAATTTGTCACCCATGTCATTATCTGCTCGATTATCCCTGCATGCTTAAATGTACTGCCCTGGAAATTAGTTTGTAATGGACTTAATGTTGGTGTTTGTGTTGCTGGACCTCACGTTCTTGGGTTCATTTGTGTCATTAAAGAGCCGCACTCGGAAATGCTACATATTTTGGCTTCAAAAGGCAGCCTGAAGGAACACTTAATGAGCTGTTTGGACTAAATTACCCTGAAAACATGTAGCATAGCATCAGTAAACTACACACAGCATGCTCCTGTTTACCAACTGAGCCAACTGGATTCCTGTGGTATGAAATCCCAGACTGGAGGGGCTGCTAAACATGCGTGTGTGGTGTTCACTGACATTACCTTCACCAATCGATGGTTGCATGCATGACAGTTTGTATTATGCTCAGAAGTTTCCCTTGCATGGGCAGAGTGGTGTCCATTAGAGGCAGGGAAAGAGCACAACCTAATGCAGTGCTGTAATGTGATTTAATGAGTGTGTTTTCACAAGACAAATTCACCAAGTGCAGCTTTTAATTTGAAATTTCCTGACTGGGAAGTGCTCCCTTTCCATCTAACATCAATGGAAAATTAAACAATTCTCAGAAGAGACCTCAACTATTGATCAAGGTCAGGGGCAAGCTCTATTATGCCTGAACTTGGACAGATGTTAATTTATAACCAAACGCTTTCAACTTAACAGCCTTGGCGTCAGCCGGAGACGGGCAGATAGGGAGACGAGGGAGGATAGAGAGAGGATATGAGGGAAATGCAAATGACTCGCCAGATAAGTTAATGTGCCTTTGCAGTGGCAAGGGACTCTGATTGGGAATGTAAGGCTTCCCTGAGCCAGCCGGAGATATCATTAATCCAAGGTTGACCTGGCCTGCCTTTTGCACGGCCCTGCCCGCAGAAGTTTATTATCCAGGAGGAGGCCGTCCAGGCAGCAGGCAGGCAGTAGAGAGGCAGCGTGTTTTTCCAAAATGACCGAGCAGCACTTCCTTTTGAGCCTTCCCGAAGATAAATTGGCTTGGATCAGCAGCTAGGCAGCTGGCTGATGGAGAGGTGAGATGTATAAGGCCCACGTGGGCATTTTCATCATGACGGCTTTTCTTTTTTTGTTTTTTTTCTCCCCCCCTCCTGCAGCATGTCACCTGCTGCAGTGTGTCATTGTGTCCTCAGTGCTCTCATGCTCTATCACTCACCCACACACATACACAACAAACTAACCATACAGTACAGTCGAATAGGCTCACACTAATCCTCACTTTAGACATGTACCGCGCAGTTTTGTTTGTGGATTACTGTCCTCTGGCAGGAGTGAAAGATCAGCACACACAGGAGTCTTAAGAGTTTAAATAGGAACAAAGCTTTTGTTCTTTAGTCATTCAGATCAAAGTGAGCAAGAACAGAACCTTTGCAAGTCAACATGCAAAAAGGTTGGATAATTCCATATTTGAAGAATAGTCCGTATTGTATTGCATTGCACTGTCCAAACTGGAAAGCAAAACAGCTCTGTACTCAAGATACCTGTCATAGACATCACGATTGCATTGCGCTGGTTTGACTTGTGACTTTATTAAGGTTGATGGATTTATTTTTGAATCCGACTAGATCAGTGTCCTTAAAAGAGCTTATTCTCTAGTTTAGACCAGTTTTTGTAAAATATGGAGGATCCAGTCTGTGCAAGTTGTCATTTTCTCAGCCAGTGTCTAAGCTGTTCTTTTGATAGCTCTGTAATTGGGTTTTAATTTGTCCAACAACGATTTTCTATAATGGGGCAGACAAGTGTAGATCGTGTTTTATGAATTGCAGTTGGTTGTTATGCACATGAAGAGAGGAAAGCCTGCGACCTGTGGAGAAGTCTTGGCTGGAGTTACTATTTCCCACTGTCACATATTATCTGTGGTCCAGATATTATCTGTGGTTCAGATACTCATCTCATTGCTACAGAAATACTGAAAGAAATTAGCTTGCTGAGGTTTTAGGAATATGTCTATAGGTCTTTATAGCAGCATTGTTCAATATTTGTATATTTACATTGGATAAAATGACTACCGTATTTTCCGGACTATACGTCGCTCCGGAGTACAAGTCGCACCAGCCATAAAATGCATAATAAAGAAGGAAA
>JAOWBC010001714.1:6300227-6310542 GCA_028566105.1 Hypoplectrus providencianus
TATATATATGTGTGTGTGTGTGTGTGTGTGTGTGTGTGTGTGTAAGGAGAGAGAGAGACGTTCTCACACTTTGACAACTGAACTTCAACACCTAGAAGTCATGTAATGTGATATCAGCAAACTGCTCACAACACATCCATGTTTACCAGCCAAGCTAATATGTGTTGCTTTAAACCAAAAGGGAGGCAAAAGATGTAACACTGGTGAGTCATTGGTGTGTTTGCATTTCACTGAATTTAAAAAGCGCTTCTCTATGTGGGTGAAGATGTGTCTCTTTTTGTGATAGAAACTGACAAGGCAAGTGCGTTTTACATAGCAACCAGGCATATTATACCTTAAACTTTCATTTATATGTAGTGTGATAAGAAGCTTGGTGGAGCTTTGGCAGTGTTTACTGTCTGAGTGGATAACAGTAACAGTCATCTAAGCTGCAGGGCCAGCAAAGATGGTCACACTTACTCTGTGTATCCAAACCCTGTAACAGATTCATTATGCTGGCAGTGAGGATAAGATCATTCATCTGGTGTAAATAGTCCAAAGTGCCTGGGTTTATTTATTTAAAGTCACGGAAGGGTGGCTGCAAATTTAGCAACAACATTGCTGATTAATGTAGTTTTGTTTTTTTTTTTCTTCATTACGTGATTAACTCTGCTTGGGCGAAACACTAACTTTTGTAGGTGGTTGCCAGGTTAGCAACCAGGCAACAGCTTTTGCTGACACTGAAAATATGGTTGCCATTTTTCACCCTATGTTTGAGTAATTCAGATACTATGCAGTTATTAAACATCATCATAATAATGGAAATGTGATGTTCAAGAGGAAATTAGCAGCATAACAGGAAGTAACACAACAATATTTTTTGTAGTAATTCTTTTTTTGTCTAATACAGAATTTGAATCTGTGTTATCTGTGAACATTAAATGTTACCCGCTTGGTCTTATTAAATTTAAAAGTCAAAAGACCAACAACTGGTCTCCAAGCTCTTAAAACTGCACATAAATTATAGATAAAAGTCAAGTTTAGGGTTTGGAGGTTGGAACTCAAGTGGATGGCAGAGTCTATACTGCAGCTACAAAGACGACAACAGTAGCCAACAATATAGTTGGGATAAAAAAACATTTAAAGTTAATATAATATATATTTAAGAAACACCATAATGCAGAAGTGCCTGCTGTGCTAGTCTGTGACCCGTGGATCAGTGTTGACAGTGGCACTAACGGTTTATTGATTATTACAGTATGTCTCAGAGAATGCATGAAGTCTTTGAAAGACAATGTTTGCATTCTGAGAAAAGCGTTCAACATGCCCGCTTAGCAATAATGTCCCTGTAGAATCAATTCAGGTTAAGAGCTATTGACCAACAAAACCTGATAATGCTGATTGGATGAAATATAAATATGTAACCGTGAGACTGCTAACGCTGTCACCTCTTTATCCCACAGGCCCTCCCCCACCGAAAGACAACTGATTCCTGTGGCCTTTGTGTCAGAGAAATGGTTCGAGATCTCCTGTTGACGAGCTGAAGGCCTTGTTCACTTCCTGTGGGTGGAAGAGACTTCCTGAATTCACGCTCTGGTGGGTACTGTGCCACGTTGTCATCTTGTAAACCACCGTCTGAGCCTTAGCCACCTCGATCCCTGTTGCGATGCTGCCCCACTTTGGGAATGGGAGGGAACTTGGCATATGTTTGTTATTTGTGACACGAATATGCTCCTTTCAGTCTTCTGCGCGGCGATTAAAAAAGGGTTGAGAAATCCAGTTCAGTGCAGTATCAGAGGTCTTTAGCTGAGATAAGAAACTAATTATGTACATAAGAGTATTAACAAGCTATATGCACACAATTAATGATTTCACTCCTCATATCTGAAACACTTTCATTAATATTTATGTCCACAGCAGCATATCGTTGTGAATACTCGGAACAGGAGTGAAGGAGCACTTTCACTTGACTTGTGACATATTTTTACGCATGGTTAATATATGCCAGTATGGCCTGCATTTGAAATTCAAAGCGTGAAAGTTAAACACATGCTCTGGCCCCACAGTGTTGCAGGAAGCCTGGGGGGAGGTGTAACGTCTGCTATTGACCCAGATTTTAAAAGGAATAGATCGCCTGCAGGTAGTGTAGTGAGAGGACATCGCCTCGCCGTTGTCTGGACACACATTAGTCTCAGTCAGCTCGGCTCTACGCAGCATGCCCCCCTATGCTGCAGCCTTAAAAGATTCCTTATTATTCTACAGCAAACATAATGTATTCCTCGGGTTTAAGTGTATGTTACAGTACGGATTTTATATGCAGCATTTTTATTTCATCTGCGTAGACAAAGGCAATGGATTGCATTTTCCAGGCCAGAGCTGGAAAGCAATCCCATCTGTGTTACAGTGATTGTTTTATTTTGTGCTGGCCTCATAATGAAGGGTAATTGTGATTTTGTTCTCCACAGGATCCAATTGGAAACAAGAAACACACAAAACAGCTTCTTTTGTAAAATAGTGTTATCACTCTTTGGACACTGGTGAAGATATTTATTTTTCTAGAGATGAAAAGCAGAGCAGCGACAACGCTGCCACTCCATATTTCCAGGAACGTACAGTCATTTAGATATAGATTATATATAGGTATATTAACAGGATGTGGGGGACAAAACTGTGGACGTCACAGATGTCTCAAGGAAAACATTTGACGTTTGGAAAAAAAGGAACCCAAGGAGCTGCTGTGGGAGGAAGATGAACTGTTTTTCTGAACAATGTGCCAATAATGCCACTATGTGCCACAACCTGGATAGAAGGAAGTTTCAACAACAACTGATGGACTAAACAAAGAGCGCTATATAATCCCTGTATTGAATCCAACTACATTGTTTTTCTTTTTTTTCCTTTTTTTTTTAAAGAAATGTGAAAGATAAAAAATGCTACAAATGTATTTGAATATGTTTTGAAATAGTTTAAAGAAATGTGTTGCAAAAGAGTCTAAAAGATATTTATATGAAGCATTACTCTATTAGTTTGGGAAGAGAGAAGATGAGGGGAAAAAAAAGATGTGCTTTAGTTGATTTTCAAACATCATTTCTAGTTCCCATTTTAAAAACAGAATAGTTGTGTCTATTTTTTTACACAGTAGAGTCTGCCACAGCCCTAACAGTGGAGGTCCGAAGCACTTGGGGTTCAGCACTGTTAATTAAATACTCCCACCCGAGCTGAGATTATAACAAAGAGAACCATCTGAATACATCTGGTGCAAGCCAATCCAACACCCACCTGCTGCAAAGGCTTATTATGTAAGATGTGTACCTGATTGGGCTTAATGGAAAAAACAAACAAAAGGTTTCTTCTGCAACAAAATCCCACAGCAGCAAATTCATGAATAGCCTGAGTGAGGGCAGCCTCAGCAGACTGCACGGAGCTGGACAGGACATTCATACTGCCTCAGGTCTGTCTAGTTCTCTTGCACACTTTAAGTTGGTCTCAGTATCAGCAGCTGTTTGGGAAAAATCCTTCTGATTGGTTATGATTTAAAACTGCAACGCTAAAAGGGTGGAATAGATTAAATTTGAGCTTCAAACTCAAATCATTCATGTGATAATTAGCATAAAAAGGAGGGAGATTGAAAAATGAATCCCTCCACAGATGGTAAACGATTATTCCCATGCAACTCCCAGATTTACTTTTGATAAATTAGTTTTGAAACCTAAAAAGTCAGAAAGTCAACCAATTTGTTAAATATAGAACATAAAATTATCCTTTCAACTAGAAATGAAGAAGCTGTGAACAAAGCGTCCCTCAGGAAAAGAATGATCATGTTTTGAACGCGAGCAGGGAGAAATCCCTGCTCAGAGTATGGAAGGGTTAGCTCTCTCCAGAGCCAGGTCCACCCGGTACTGAGGACAAGATTTCTAGCATATCAGAATTTCAGCTATCACAGCCAGGAAGTTTGGAGGTTTGTGCACAAATAGATTGTTTTTAATTCGTGCCAAAGCAAGCCGAGTGAAAACACAGATATGGACTTATGAGAAAGAAGAGTTTAATTTAGTTCTTTCAAAGACCCACAACACTCTGTCAGTGTATTGTTGAAGTAAGGGGATTATGACAAGCCAATCAGCCGCTGCCAAATTGCTTTAAACTATCTCTTATGTCAAGGTGAGGGAACTCCATGGTCAGGAAGGAAAGTAAAGCTCTCCTGAGAGCATTCTAGCCCCAATAATTTTATTATCAAGCTCTGAAAGACAGATTACCTTTGTGCTACGAAGCTTTTGAGGAAGCTGCCTGTGAATCTACCTTTTATTGTGCTGTGGGTTTGTACAAAGCACAATTCTGTAATTGTAAACTTTTTTTTTCTTTTCCTTTGGCTGCAGACAGCAATATGTACAGATTTAAAACGGTGGGTTTTATTGCGTGTCGACAGTGGATCTCCAGTAATTCGCTTTTTCAGGCTTGTGCTCACTTCCTTAACAGATTCAAGCAAACAGGTTGTCCCAGAAGAGTTCAGTATCTGTAAAAGTGAGCCATTCAGGAGGTGCCGAGACGGCCTGGGATTAACACTGTGGTGCAAAAACTCCTGCTTTTGCCCATTCACAACCACTCTCATGAATGACCCATACCAATTCAGCCTCACGTGTGTGTCAGGCTGCGGAGTTGCTTCTTTGACATAACATATATTTTTTTGAATGAAGAGTGTTATCTTAATAGAGGGTTACGAAAACTTACTGTATATTATACACGTGTAAATGTATTTTCTATATATTTGCTTCTATTTGTGTACAGGTGTGTTCTATTTTTCAGGACCTCTCCCGTTTTTGGGAAGGTTTCAGCTAGGTCGGGGATAGTGTCTTTGTTTACATGTGTAACTACAGTATTTCTTTTAAAACACAAAACTAACCTTGTGCCAAGCTTCCTACCTGCACTTTCAAGCAGTACTTGTATTATATCTTTAGCTAACCAGTATAATACTTCAGTAGACGCTGCAATAGTTCAGAAACTGGGGAGGGGATTTCCAGGTGGAATGTCTCAAAGCACCGAGTGGTACGAAGACGTGTTGTGATCACATCGGTTCGGTTGTGCTCATAGTTGGCTGGGAAACCAATGACTTTGTGTTCATTTCATCTCGTGAATTAAAAAACTACAGTGTAAATCCAACAGTAGCTGCCAAGAAACCAACTAAACTTGATCTAAACTAGTCACATTCATTTGTCACATTTTATATTTTACATATACATATTGCTGGAAGTGCCCCCAGAAAATTTGCCACTTACCTATTCCAATGACTGCGATAGCTAACTAATATTAGCATTTATAAGCATACGAATATTCAGGGAAAGACATCCACGGAAGAATAGTGTAAGGAAAGAAATACCAAGATCAGAGTTACGCACAATGACCATTCACTTTTTCATTGATCAGGTTTTCAAAGGATAGCCACTGGTTTATCTGGACATATTACCTAGTTAATAACAGACAATGTAATATATCTATTTAATGACTTGTCATGAAGAAGAGATATCCAATGACTTTGGTGAACTGTTGACTAGCATGTTTACACACTAAATGAGGATGGTTTAGAAGATATTATCATAAAGGCTAAAAATGCTGACAGCAGCATTTAGCTAAAAGTGCTGCTCTGTTCATGGGCTCCTCGTTCAAATAGCCAAATACTCTGAAACCTCTAAACTGAAGTCTGGTGACAACTGAAGAAATATTATGTTTTACGGTGTGACCATGCTGTGGCTAAGTGGTAAGGCTTGGTAAGGGTTACATACAGATGACTTATTTTAAATATTAGGTCTGTCAGACAAGCAGGACATCGGAACAACAGCGCGCTAGCCAAAGCGGCGGGCAGCTGGATCATGTTTGATCTTTTGAGCGTATAAACAAAGCAAGTTGCAGAGATCTGGAAACATGGCGACATCACTCACATGAAGTCCAACAGGGTAAAACACAAACAAAAAACGGTGCATGTACACAACTACGGCAAGAATGGCTAGCCAAAGTTAACCTTTGAAGCAGAGGTGGGACCAAGTTATTGTGAAGCCAGTCATATGTAACTCAACTTTCAAGTTAAGTCATAAGCAAGACATAATGTGCTTTTCACCAAATGTAATGTCATTTTAGCAGCATAGTGATAATATATAATTAATCATAAATGCTTTATCATGTTTTAAATGTTTTCTTCTTCATGCTTGTCTGCTGAAACTCAACGGGATGCTGTCAAGTGGTGGATCTGGGGAATTAAGTGACGACTTGCTGGTAGCAAATAGTGTAAAGATTTCTAATTTAGTTGGTATATTGAATGAAGGTTAATAAATTAATTAGTGGCACACTTCTTGAAATAACATTTGAATGTGCAGAGAAGCCTAAAAGCTCAAGTTCAAGTGAGTACACGAGTCATTGGTGTTAGAGCCTGAGTTGAGTTGCAAGTTTTATTTTGTCCAATCGAAGCAAAAGTCATTTAAATTTGTGACTTAAGACTTGACAGTTTTGTCCATGTCCAATCATGTGACGTGTCCAAGTCCACGTCGTGTGACTTGAGTCCACACCTCTGCATTACTGTCTGTAAATAGTGGTGGATTACAACCTGACCTGCTGGTCCCTTGTTGGACTTTTTCTCAGCAATGCTGCTGTGTTCCATTTTTTGGACCGTTTGTGTCCACAGTGTTATGTCTACTCACAGCAATGATTGACACAATGTTGTAAGAAAATAAGATCCAAGTTTGGCTGAACCTGAATTATTTTTTCAGTGTACATAGTGGAGATTGTGAGAAATGCTGCTGAAGCTTTATGAGCTAGTTCTTTATTACACCCACAACTTTTACAAATTTGGGCTGTATATCATTTCTTCCATCAAAAGAAGGTACATGTGATTGCCAAGTTTCTGTACCTGATAATAGTCAAATGTCAATATGCACTGACTGAAAATGATTGAAATTCTATACAACGCTTAAAATTATTGTCTTGGACTGACTCTCATACATTGAACCCTACAAAATGAGATGATTGAACTACTGACATTTAGAATTTCTCCTATTTCACACTGTGAGGAAAAAGGTTTCTAGAGATGACTTGGGTTCGAGAGGCTTGTTTGCATTGGTAGCATCCCTCATTAAAACCACAGGGAGCTGCCTGCTGACCTTTCAGACGAGGACAAATAGAACTTGCAGCTATGATAGGATATGTATTTGACAGAGGATATGTGGTGACATGGGCATACATCACCCTTCCTCCTTTTTACCTCTGCCTGAAATCAAACTGATATGTAAGGAAATGCCTTACTGCTTTCTTGCCTTTTCAGTTTATATTTCGGGATAGCTGATGAGCGCCGTGTATAATAGCTAAGAGGGAGGAAAGTGATTCCACTCCGCTGGTCAGATTCGATTCAGGAAACATTATCTGAGAGCAGCGCAGGCAAAGGAAAGGGGGGGGGGGCAAGGAGGATGGGAGGCGGGGGCTCGTAGAAGAAGTCTTAAACAGACACCAAAGACTTGACATGCCTTTTTCACAGCGAATGAATATTCTGTGGCTCCCGTTTCTGTCTCTTCAGCAGCCCATGAAACCTCTGCTCCCCTCAGCACAAACAAGCTATCAATCAACAAGGTTTCCCTGTCAACATGAAGGATGTGGCGCACACTCGTTTGCAGGGACCGTGACTCCTGTTTGCATGTCAGACACAGAGTGGAACTTATTGACATATGTGAATTAGATGTTGAATGAACATCTCCGAGGCTGAGGTTCGTTTGTTTTATTCAATATCATCGGAAGCTTTCATGAAAGGAGAGGAATCGATGTATCGACTCTGTTTAATCACGGCCTTCGGGTGAGCATAGAAAGATGTTTCACAGCCAGCGTCGGTGCTGACGCGCCGGTGAGTTTCATCTAAAATATTGGATAATGGATCAATAGCTGGTTGCTTGGTGAGACTCAGCGGGAAGAAGAAAATATTCGATATGAAAACTCAGAGAAAGTTTATCTTTATAGACCAATATGTATCTTACTGAATTCATTTTTTATTTATCCGTCAGAAAACTGTAGCTCCTCACTCCGCTTCTCCTCATCGTTCCAGAAAAAAAAATCACGTACTGTGCGCTTACTGTAAAGCAGAGAGGGCTCCGACTCTCCTCTCGGGTCATGTTTTTACTTTTCTATTCACAAGAGCTAAGGCACTGTCACTGTCAGTGCGCATCAATACAGTCAAAGACTTGAAAAAAAAAAAAGGAAAAGCAACACTTTGTTTGCAACATCTCAATTCTCCCATAATCCCCCTGCTAGATAGAGACTAGCTGCATGACCCAAATCTGCCGCTGCGGCATCTGATTAGCATAGAGGACCTCCGAACGCCTTCAGAACAAAGTGTAGGCCTGGAGTGAGTGACTTGGAGAGAGAAAATCTAAAATCAGAATGGACGAAAAAACTAACAAATCATATAAACAGTTTCATTTCTGAGCGGTGAGGAAGTTGTATAGGATTTTTTTCTTTTTTTGGTAGGGGGGGTGTGTGTGGGGTGTGGGAGGGAGTTTTCACATGTGGGCACACCGTGGTCTGTTCATCGAAGCTGACTTACAATCACAATCCATACCTACCATGAAGGAATCGAGTTGTGTTGTCGCCATAAAAATGAAGAGTTTGTACTTTGTGACTCTTAAACTTTTTATATTTGTGTTTAATATATCAATGAGTACCTCTGTTAACTTTTGTATAAGACCTATGACTATAGTATATACAGACACACATACACACACAACACACCTCCACAAAAGGGACTCCAGTCTGTCTCTGTGACGGCTAAATGTTGTATAACTTTTATTTTGTGTCTTATGAACCACATCTCTTCCTTTTGTAGTTATTGGTAAACGTTTCGATTTCCAGGTGACTTTGATTTGGTTACTCTTGTACTACTAAGCTCTGTATTTGCAAGCACTGTAAATGCGATTCTCATTGGATTCGTCCTCTGTACATTTAGTACTCTGATGTTGCTATTAATAAAATGTAAAACAACACGGGCTTGTGCTATAGGGGAGTTTCTTGGAGTGAGTCCCGGGGGAGGGCAGCGATCAGGGCAACAACAGCACAAAATAAAAAGATTTGAATATTAATTCAAGCTGGGCTCTGGATGCGTTTGTCAAATCGAATGACATGCTCATTTTAAAGTACTATGCTCAGTTAGCATTTTAATCAATAAATAATTATCTTGTTCAATTTGGTACACTGGCATTATTAGCGCTAATAAATGAGAGCAGCACTGAGCAGAGCACCGTTTACAGTGTGTGACACTGGATCAGGCTTCTTCACACACCAGGAGAGGCCAAAGTCAATGCAAGGGGGAGGATTAAGTGAATTTAATAAAGTGAATACGTGGATACATGCAAAAGAACATCACCTAACATAATCTTAATTTAACTCAAATGTGATCTCAAAGTTAATAATTGTGTATGTATCCTATGATGGACTCTCATTGGTCTTATCACCTCAAACCTATAAATAAAAAAAATGATTACAGTAGTTCATTTTCAAAAGAAAACACAATCTTCAGATACATGACCAAAAAGTCTTTGCTCACAGAAAACCTCTATATACTGTCTGAATTTTCCCATATTTTTGTGTCAAGTGACTCATGGGGACAACCTTTTCTTAAAATTGGTCAAATATTAAGTGAGAAAGATTCAGCTAGCAACCACATGACTGGCTGCAAGAGCAACTTAACATTAGATCCACTCATAGTGCTTTCACTGACAGGCTATGATGGTTAGTACCAGTGTGTGACAACATTACAGAGAGGAATGACACATTCACGGTAAGTAAGAATGAAACCAGGGTGTGTTTGATTAAGACTCCTTCCTAGATCTTAGAAATTAGGGTTGCCAACTCCCTGAAAAATAAAAAAGGGACGCATCAATGGCAGGGCCGGCTGACGCCATTGCCTTCACCCTTCCTGGCATAGTGAAATATTTTAGCTCCTTTTTTTGCAAGTAAAACGATTTACTCGAGTAAACTATTTGACTCGAACTTTTGCGTGACATGAACACATGGAAAATAAATTATTATCCAGTAATTCACTTTATCACAAAATAACTAAATTACCTGAATAAAGTAATTTTTTCTTCAACAGAAACCTGTCCTGTTTACTTAAAACTGTATGAATTAATTAAAAACAATAAATCAATAAATAGGGGCCCCACGGTGGCGCAGTGGTTAGTACTCATGCCTTACAGCAAGAGTGCTTGGTGCCGAGGGTCGCGAGTTCGACTCCCAGTCCGGGCACTTCAGTATGGAGTTTGCAGGTTCTCCCCGTGGGTGCGTGGGTTTACTCCGGGTACTCCGGTTTCCTCCC
>JAOWBC010001714.1:6310642-6327238 GCA_028566105.1 Hypoplectrus providencianus
CTGAGATAGGCACAGCCTCCCCGTGACCCGGGATTACCTGGATGAAGCGGTTCGGAAAATGAATGAATGAATGAAATCAATAAATAGAAAGCTTGTTGTCTTCCTCGACCAATGGGATGAGTGTATTCTGTGTCGTCATACTAGTGTGTGAATATGCTGTCAGCTTATTGGTCATAGAGCAGCACAGGGCCTGGGAAAGAGTTTACCATAAATGTTCATAAAAAGTGCCCTATTAATTCCCAATGGCAATTTTCCTATTTTTTGAGTCTCACAGTAATACGGGACAAAGTGCATCCCTTTTCAGCTCAATACAGAACGGGTGCTTTTGTTTCAATGTGCGTTTTCCGTTTTTTTCAAGAGACAATTGGCAACTCTTTTAGAAATTGACTATTCTATGTGACAAATTCTTTGTGGCTGTATATAAACAGCAGTTTAAGTAATCCCTTAAAGTTATCCTGTGTAAAACCTTGCGAGTCTGTTTTTTAAACTGTCAGTGTCCTCTAAGTTATGGTTCAATACATAATATTCAGTACGAGGGCTTTCAAAATCTGTAATAATTATCTGCATTTAGATCATCTGTGAGCAGATGTGTGTGGGAGTTTGTCTTATAAAATATAAGACTAACACAGGAAATTAATCACCATAATGTTATTTAATAAATATCATCAAGGCTTTAAGCTGCTGTGCGTCTGCCTATGGTCTGCACGGCCCAATTGTTAAAAGTGTAAAATCACTAAAGTTCAAATTCTCCCAGTTTGACATTAATTTCCTAATTTGTGTTTGGCTATTAGTATAATCTCCTCATGGGTCTGAATGTGATCAGCCGGGAGTCTGTCTGGGGTCACTGACACTGGAACATTTATAGAAGATCTCAAAAGAAATAAGAGGGAACCAGCTGATAATATGATATCATGCTGTGCCACTGTCGATATTATGACGGCAACTGTCGAGTTACTGGCTTAAATGCACTATTTATTTCTTAAATGACAAAAATAACTCTGGCACCATGGTCCGTCTGGAGAAAAAGCTTCAAAATGAGCAGAGGCATATTTGCAGGGAGAGCCATAAGTGCTGCAATTGCTATTTTTCTACCTGATTAAGGTGTGAAATGTCTTCTCAGCTGGCTTTTCTTCTTATCTAGAGCAGTCAACCATTAATAATAGCATTGATTAAAGCTTTGTGTGAGCAGCCCCTGTTTGTTTAGTATTCGTTTCACAAAGGTATTTGTCAGGCTGGGTGGAGAATCCTGTTTAACATTCGCTCAAAGTTACAAGCTGATCCCACCAGCTCCCGAGAAAAGACACTCGCACCTCATACATTTCTTTCATGTTGAGTTTTATTTCTGTTATTATACTTATTTGTCATAGTTTTTAGCTACTCAAGCAGAATTGCCTTAGGGATGTCTGTGTGGGTCTGTCAGTTTACCATTTTAATCCAGACTGAAATAATGAGGACTGAATGGTTTGCCATTCTTCTTTTTTTTCCCTTTTTTTTTTTTAAAGATGTTCCTGGTCTCCAGAGGATTAATCCAACTGACTTTGTTATCATAATAATAATAACTTTATTTTATTTATCTTTAAATTTATTTATTTAACACCTTTTAAAACTACAGCGTACAATGACTTTGACAGATAAAAATAGATATAGAAATAAATAAATATGAGATAATGTAAATCAATCAAGAGACATCTCAGATACCGAGGAAGAAACAGTGAATGGGAGGAAAAGAACACATTTAGAAGGAAAAAGAAAGACAATTTTATAAACAGGTTAGTATGCTGGATACATTACAAAAAATTCAAGTCAACAAAAGTTGGTTTTAAGAAATTATTTAAAAGAAGTTACAGACTCTGCACGCCTTATTTCCTCAGGCAGCTTATTCCAAAGTCGTGGCGCTCTGACGGCAAAAGCCCGGTCACCTCTGGATTTCAGTTTGGATTGAAACATTGGTCATTAGGACGGCATCTAGGATCTAAGGACGCAGCACGGCTCGTATGGAATTAATAGCTCTGATAAATAACTAGGAGACAGACCTAAACAAGCTTTGTGGTCAGTAAAATCTTAACATCAATCCTAAAATGAACAGGGAGCCAATGTAAAGATGCTAAAATTGGGGTGATGTGATATCACCTGCTAAAACTGGCAAGAAGCCTAGTTGCTGCATTTTGAACCAGTTGGAGACAACAAAGAGATTTATGGGCGATGCCAGAGAGGAGGGAGCTGCAGTTACTGAGGGTAACGGCACAGGTTCGATTTCGGAGAAGGTTAGTAAATGGAAAAAACAGAACCAGACAACTGACCTCTGAGCCTGGCTGTTCATGTAGCACCAGCATCCGCATCATCTGATCAAACTTTAAATTTCATCAAATGTTAGCATGCTAGCACACCAAACTAGGATGATAAAAATGGCTAAAATATCCTACTAAACATCAGCATGTTAGCCTTGTAGCTGTGAGTATGCTTATATTAGCATGCTGATGCTCAAGCTCATGTTGTACGAGCAGGCCTGGTCACAGCCTCACTGGACAACTGGATGGATGCCATGAGACTTTTATAAAAGCATTGGTGCTCCCCAGAGGATGAATCCTAGTGACACTTTTCCCCAGGCTCACCATCAGGTCAACATCTGTAATTCACTGTGAAATATCTTGACAAGTTGAGTGGATTGATGTGAATTTTAGTAAGTATATTTAAGATCCCCAGAGGAAGACTTTCCAGCATTATTCCCTGACTGTCATCTGATGCCACCATCATGTGAGTGAATACCTTTAACACTAATGCCTTTACTACTGTGCTGTATTTTAGCGCCAAATGAGAAACGTTAGCGCATGTTTAGCTTATTTATGCCGGGCAGCTAGGAGTTTCTGATAACATTGTGTTCACCAAAGTAATTACTGGGATTTGAGAACATGTTGCCAACAGGAGGTCAGACAGGCAAAGACACTTACTTTGACCCATGGTGGTGATGTTCAGTTACAAGCAGTCAAATCAAACAAGCTGTTTAACTGATGCACTTTCAGCCAGTTTTAGGTGAAAAGTATCGTGTAAGAGAGGTGGAACAGATCTCCGGTACATGGCCTGCTTGCTTTGCTCGTATTAATATTTAATTTCAGCTCAACAATAGTTCTTGTTCTGCATTAATGATGCAGTTTGCTTGTGTTTTCACCTGGAAATTCAACATCACACGTTTTTGCCTTTATACTAATTTTTATAATGTTAAAGAGCTGAAACAGCTGGCAGCATTTCCCCGGGTTTTAGCAAGATGCCATAACAACAAACAATAGTGGGAGATAATTCCTAACTACTTACCTACACACACACACACACACATACTCAGCTTATTCCATCGATGAGACAATAAATGTTAATTTCCCCAAGCAGCCGGTGAGTGTTTTTCCATTTAACAACCTATCTTTTGATCAGAGGCCTCTCTCTCTGCCTCTGATGCCTTCCCTCTCTGTCTCTGGGTTGTCGTATTCTTTCTGTCTCGCCCTCGCTTTCCCTCTCATGCTGTCTGGGTGTTTTTGGGATCACCTGGAGATACAGTTCTCCTCTCCTGTTTGACGAATCGGCACGGGCAGAATGAGTCCTCCTCTGTGCTCCCTAAAGCCAGGCTCTGTCCTCGGGGAGACCTGGCAGGGCGCATTAGCATGAGGCCAGTTGGATCGGTCCTCACTGACTGTGACAGGCCTGGAGCCCCCCCTCGCTCCTCATACATTAAATAGAATTATGCAGCCCTGCCTGCACAGACGGGCCCGATCAATGGGGTGGACGACACATGCCAACAGCTGCCAGGGAGATACTTTAGTGCGGTGAGATTAATCCCTGCTGCGAACCTGCACCCATCACAGACTCTGCCACCACTAAGTTCAGACAGCGCAGTCAAAGTTGATTAGCTCCTCAGTTGTATGGTGCTGAATGGAGGGATCTCGTCTGACTGGCAGCTGAAACAGGTGTGGGCGGGGCTGAGAAGACTCAACCACATGAAGTCCTGTTTCTTCATGAAATTGTGCAGCCACCGTGGAGGTGATTGTTTGTCTCTAGCCAGGTCTTTGGCTTGTTCTTCTTCAAATTTGGATCACCTATGCTTCTAACTGCACTGGAAAAACAGTTTTTTTTGTCATCTATTTTGTAAGGGAGCATCAGCAGCTCTGGCTACCAGGTCATTTGGGCAGCGAGGTATTTGCTCAGTCAACGCAGAAGTTCAGTCCATACCTTTAACCAAAGTAATGGCTAGGGTGCTGAAGAACCAGAGGACTGAATCGGACACATGATGATGTGATTGTCTTTCTCTACCAGATTGTCATGAATGGTCCCAAAATTTACCTGCCTGGTAAGATTGCAAAATTCACAAAAAAGCTCAAAATGACCCATTTAAAGTTTTTTTTTGTTTTTTTTTTAAGTGACCCCCTAGTGGCAGGAGAAATAACAACAGGAATTAGGGTAACGATTAGGGTTAGGGCGAGTTTGTTAGCCCAGTGGTTTTGTAGCCTAAAATCACAGAAACTACAGAATTTTTTAAATATTTTTTTTTTTACAAACATACCATACGTGTATGTATAATGACGTGTGTGCTTCTTTGAGAATGATTCACATATTTTTCACACATTACCTGACACCAGCATGTAATTCATTGTTAAAAAAGGGGTCAATTATCACCATTTTATGACATCAGGTTGGCTGCATCAGCATCAAGACCTCACCTCTGCCCTGCCTCCTTTTACAACTAATGCAGAATGGAGCTGAAGGTTGTTTGGTATGTAGCACATTGATTAACACCTTAACAGGTAGAACAGCAGCAAATCTGCCTTAAAGCTGTCAAGCTCACAAGCAACAGTTTATCCCATGCTGTGAGGAAAAGGTGACACAGAGTTTAAACCTTTGGTTCCTGAGCACATAGTCATCAACGCCTCCAGTTAAATACATTTATACAATACTAATTTGCATTGCCAACTTCAACTCAGAGAGAAGTTATTACTGCCTGATTTACCCTCACTTGCAATGCTGTTTCCAAAACACAACAAAGAAAATAGGCATCAGCTGCAAAAAAGTGAAGAAAAAAAATTGATTATGCTAAATAGAGACTGTCCACTCAAGAAGCTCAGGTTACAAAGTCCTTTAGCAGCTAAAGAGCCACAATGTCGGATGGTTGTTACAGCCGATTAGACGAGGGACACTGTTCATTTTCTGTTTCCTCCTCACAGTCAACATGGGTTTCATTTAACCATGACAGATACAACCTAATCTCAGCAACATGGATATTCGCGAACCAAAATGTTTATTTCCTTATTCTGACCAAACCTAACCAAGTTACCAAGTGGATGCGTGAGCATACAAAACATAGGACTTAACATACCATCCATCCATCATTACATAACACAAGTCCAGAGATGTTTCTAGACATTTTTTTCAAATTAGGGAGCCACATTTGATTTAAGGGGAATCAAAATATAGATTAGGTATATTGTATTGTTGGGTATATTGGGATATATTGAATCCACATGAGTCTCAAGTTTAAGTTCGGCAAAATTCCAGACAGTTTGCAGAAGTATTGAAATACAATTGGTGAAAATAATACATCCACATTGCATGGAATAAACTTTTTTTTATTTACCTTAAATTACATGGGATTAGCGGAAAGTGGGGATGTATGGCGATATGTGGGTTCCCATAGAAGCATCTCCAGATTCAGACTCCAGTTTCATATCCATAACCTCTTAATATAAAAGCATGAGTCTTTTTTTTTCAGTAAAAAAAAAAAAAAAAAAAATTGAATATACACTATTTTAGGAAGGTGACCATATGATCCTAGTATATTGTGTTATTTAAACTCAGCTTTCTCCAGTCTCTGAAAGACTGGTTGAAGTGGGCAGAGGGGTCCAGGTTTATTACTACAGGGGCAGGGTTGGAAACCCAAAGAAGCACCAATGCCAACTGATCATTACAGCAGCTAATATGCAGTGGCTGCAGAGTTCCAGTACGATTTATAGCTCAGCCATCAAAGTCATCTTTGAATTTTCTGGCTTCATGAAATGCAGAGAAGGTGACGAACGGGCACACTCAAATCCAAGCTTTAAAATTCTCCTTGAAAAACCCAGAGGTGACATCACAGTCACTACTTTCATCTCTTTCTAAAATCTGTGATTAGATGTTAATCCTCCAACTGAGACCAAAAAGATATTTTATAGCCCTGATAATGAGCTAAAAAAGGACAAGGAGCACCAGAACATTACGCAGCGCTTTTGGTCGAATGCCATGCAGTAAAAACACACTCATCCTTAGCGCCTCCAGTAATGCATTGTTAAATCTGCAAATGGCAAAACATTTTCGGGTGACAGACTAACTTAATATGTCACTTAGAGGAGCTGTGAGATGCCAAAGGGGCGAGAGAGACCGGAGAGAGGGAGCCAGAGAGAGAGAGAGAGCGGCGTGCACAGATTTGGGAGTTAGGACTTTCACCATTCCTTCAACAAACTTGAAACCTGAGGCTGCCCCAGGAAAGCATAAAAATGACAATTTAATTCCTCCTGCAACCGGCAGAAACTCTGCAAAACAGGTTGAAACCCGGAGCCTGGAGTCGCCAGGGGTGATTTGTGATGATGTCATCTCGCTAAAATAGCTCCTCATTAGCACCTCTGAAGCAGGTCGCATGATTAATCGTCAGCAAAGATTTACAATCCAATTAGAGAGTGTCTGGGTGTGGAACAAATGACTCACCTTTGAGGGAAACACATCAATGAACAGACCCAAATGGGCTTTTTTTTTGGTGGGGGGGCAATTTTTGTGCCTGGAGGCTGATTGATGCTGGAGCGGACGGGGCGATGTCTCAGGGATGATGTTTGTCACATCCAGAGGCCATCGCTCACCACGCTGGGCGGCCTGTCATCGAGAAAACATGGCAAGTCAGTAGATTCACAGTTTATTCTTGACATCAAACGCTTTGTTGAAGTGATTTTACATTACATTCTGTCAAAGAAGAGCAATGAAAAAAAAATCTGGGTCTCAGTGAGTTTGTGATCGTGCGTGCACGCCATGTGCCGGCGAAAGCATTTCTGTGGGAATGACTAATTTAGCAGCAAGCGCTTCTCCGCTCTCCAGCCTTGCCTGAAGTTTTAATCCCCACATTTGCATGGCTAAACATAGATCAGCCTCCACACATCCACACTGGATATCGACTCGAGGAATAAATGCTTGTTTTGACTACACGTTGAAAAATGTTGATTAAACATGCATGAGCTTGCTCCTGTTCCTGTTTCTCCGGCCGCCTCCTAAACACTACCTGCATATGATAGGGCTGCACAATATATGCACAAGTTTTCGAGCGGAGTGAAACAACTTGAGATTTGATTTTTTTTTCTCTTGTTGGGGCCAAGCCACTCTGTGTTCCAAAGAGTGATTCAATTCCTTGCAAATGGGCTTCTCCAAGAGCTTCTTTGCTGAGTTTAAGTAGAGAGTTCACAGATGCGGAACGGATGCAATAACCGCCGACTCGCTGGCTGATAGAATAGCTTTATCACACACTATTTGCACTGTTGAGCTGCCGTACAGTATTTCCCTGCTATTTTTCACACACACACAGAAACGTACAAACACACAAAAGCACTAAATAAGCGACGTGATACGTGACAGAGGAAATGCTTTTAGTTTTAGTAGCAAACTGCATAGATTTCACATTGATTAAGCAGGAATAAAGTTGTGAGTGTTATGTGGCTGGTAATAGCAGCTGACACTGAACACATCGCAGCAGCTGCCCAGGCCTCCTGTTTGGCAGAGCTTCTTGTCTGAAGGTGCCTCTGCTTTAGGACGGGAACGAGTCTGCAGCTGCTGGAGAAACAACCACAGTTTCTTGTCAAATAAACGCAAGTTTTGATCAATAAATGTTTGAATCAATGCTTTCTTTTTTGTCCAAAGACAGCAAATACAGAGTGGCTTGGTTTAACTGAGTTAAAGTGTATCAGGCCGAAAATGAGCTAAATGTTCAGACTGATGGAAACCAAAGCGGGTTCATCGTCAGCTGTAGTGGTAACTCAGTTGCTATGGAAATGAATGGCTGAGAGATGGACACACCTGCTCACTGATGTTCATGGATATCATAACCAGTTGTGCCAAAAACAAGTTTGCTCTAATGGGTTTGAGGCCTCTGTTTATGGGTGTTGCTGGATATTGGCCCCTTTTTAAATACACTGTATATATCTGACCATTTCATTCAGAGCTGTCTCATTGTACCATTAGATGTCCTTTCTAAATAAAAGACGGAAGACAGAGAGAGAGATGACAGAAAAATATGGACAGTTAGGGTTAGGGGCAGATGATCGATCGATCGATCGATCGATAGATAGATAGATAGATAGATAGATAGATAGATAGATAGATAGATAGATAGATAGATAGATAGATAGATAGATGGATAGATGGATGGATGGATGGATGGATGGATGGACAGACGGACGGACGGACGGACTGATAGATGGATGGATCCTGTAAGCCTTCAGCTATTTAGTTTATATAGCCTCAGATCTGTAATACTGTACTGTGCTCTGAAGGTCCTTTCAGAAGTGGTGTAAACAGGATGTATAATATTTAGACGATGAACTGACTCAATACTGCTTTGAAAATGTTGACCCTGGCCTGAGTGTGTACTGAGATTTTGAAGTGGTCTTAACAGCGTGTTAGATAACGTTCATTGACACTCAGAAGAGGTTTGACAGAGATGACAGGACCTTGTCCTGAATGCCCATAAAAATTCAGGAGAGCGTCTACATATTAAACCTGAGCTTATGTCCAGAAGCAGACCTGTTCTTTGACGGTGAGGTGAAAAAAACAAGGAAACCTACATCTTGGGAGTTTATAGGCTGAAAAGGCTGTCGTTGCTGATAACAGACATCCTATTATTCATTAAGACAGAAAAGACAAACTTCTTTCCACCACACCTGCTGTTTCCACATCATATCATGCACAAAGATAAATCTTTATGTTTCTCTCCTGAGCGAGAGCTGTAATTTGACTCAGAATTGCTCTGACTACTTCATCATCTCCAACACCCCCCCTGCTGAGCCTGTTGTCCCACCTCAGTCAGGTTCTGTCACGGTCATAGTGAGTCACCAAAATACCAAAAGAGCACAGGCAAGGGAAAAAGTGAGCTTTAGTGAGGGTGTGCTGCCAGTTTTGATCACATTCACAGACCCAAAGCTCCAGTATGCATCATACAAACAACAACAACTTTATCTTTGCGTGCATAAAAGGCAACCTATTGATATTACCAAAAAACAGTCAGATGTGATGGTGGTGAAAACACTGGCCATAAGTCAGCAACTGTCAGTATCTGAAATTCCAGTAAAATAAATAACAGCAACAAATAGGATGTGTCAAACAACATGTGAGCAGAATATCTAGAATTAACTAATGGTGGACTCCATATGGCCACAACTGCTGTCACATCAAGAACACACCTTTAGAAAACACAAATGAACAATGACAACAACAAAATAATTGAAGGTCACACACAACTGCATGGACTGAAGAGCTTTCTATGATACAAACAACAGAAATTACTTCCCCTTAACTAAACTGCTTAAGAGCCTATGGAGATCAAGGACTGGTGTTTTTCCTCCGGCTGTCATGATTAGTGTATTGATAAAAAAAAGAAGAAAATACATTAGGTGAGCTGTGTAATGAGTTCCACTGCTTCTTTATTGCAGTAATTTAAGGATTGCATGTGATTCTGGAGTCAAATGCTGAGGTCATCTGGATTCTCAGCCTGTAGATGGGATGAGTAGGGTCATGCTCCACCTTCTGTCTGGTTGACAAAGTTTTTTATCAGCCTGTTCAGTTGCATCTCTCTAAAAACTAAGCGGTTATGTTTAGTTGAAATGCTGTGGTTTCCATACATTTAGGCTATGAAATGACTTTTCTAAGGTAAGGGGGAAAACTCTTATAACTTGTTGTAGAAAGATAGTTCAAAAATAATTGAAATGCATGAAAATGCTGGAAGTTAAAATGTTACAAGGACGATCCAAATCCTGGAAGTGATATGGTTTGACCACATAATAATGTGACGATAAGGAGTAAACTGACCTCTCTGGCTTTTGATTAGACATGGGACATGAATCCCATTGTCTTGGAGGAGTGCTGCTGTTTGACTCCTCCAAGCTTCTACCCACCCAAAGGATTACTTTTTATGCTTTATACTCCATGTCCTTGCTTCTCCCTTCACTCTACCCCTGTGGCATCATTCAAAATTACTTGGCGCCGGTAGGGGTTGTCCTTAATTTAGCTGCCCATCGAATGATTTAATAATGACCTACTGACCTGCCAGCAGGTGGAGCACCTCCATACTTACCCATACTTAATGTGCTGAGTTGGATTCAATTGGATGCATGGTCACAATATTGTGAATGTCAGTCTGTTTCCATTCACTGTTAAGTAATTCAAATGTAATGCACTGAACACACAATTAAAAAAATATATTATTGTGGCAAACATGCTACTTTTAGAGTCTTACACCATGCTATAATGAAGGGACGTTTCTCAGAAACAAGACAGCAAGAGATCAAACTGTCTCATTGATGGAACAGCACAAAGAGCCCAGGAATGGACCCACTCTAGTTCATCATGGTAGGAGGTTTATAAATGCCAGCTGAACAATGCAATCAGCTGTTTTCAGCTGTTGTCGCCCAAGGCAACATCCAATATGGCTGCCAGAGAGTGTGCTGTGTCACCTGCACGAACACTCCTCTTTTTTCTTCTGATTGCATAAACATGACAGGAGGCATACGGTTGGGGTTGTCTTTCTTAAGCACACACTGTAGCAGGCAGATTAGTGTTAACACACGCTAAGAACATGTACTTGACATTATTTGGAGACAGTTGTTTTGTCAATCTAACACACTGCTACCTGTCCACACAAACATGATATTAGCGAGAAGCAGCAACTCATGGGAACGCGGGGAAGTCACCTCTTGAGGGTATTGATTTTTCTCCCTGTGAATGTTAAATGTTTATTAAAAGAGTTCAGCAGCGGCAGGAGACGCAGGGTGCCCACAGGCGATATCCTCTTCCCTCACTGCTCCCCCCGCTCTCCCCCCCACCACCACCACTTCATTCTCTCCCTTTGAGCGAACACAGATTGACTTCAGGACAGCCCAGATCCGCCTTTTCCCATCTATCTCCAGGGCACACTGCCTCGCTTTCCTCATCGCCCTGATGTCCACTCTCCTCTCGTCCGCACAGAACTTTGATTACCTTTTCTCAGCCCAGTGGCTCTGAATGGCCGGACCCGGCAGGTCAGGAGTCCAACTAACAATACGGGGGAGTCGGGGGAAGAATGGCGGCGACTGAGGGAGCTCCTGCTAGATTCACTGTTCGCCATCTGCGACTTGTTTTCTCTCAGCTGATGGAAGATGACTTCTTTCTCTCTGGCTGAGCTCTCTTTCAGCCAGGCGGGAGGAGATCAAAGAGGCACAAGTGACAGCGAGGGTGAAACTCAATTCGGATTGGACTTTAAAGAGTTTATACAGCACCAGCACACTTTTTTAAATTTCCTCTGTCATTATTAAAGCAGGCAGGTAAGGGCACCCGGAGCCATTTTTCTCATTGTTTTAACTGTCTTTACAATAATACACAAATCAAAAACAGACTTTTAAGCATGCATCAGCAGTTCCCAGAATATGCTGTTTATTCTACAGTTTAAAATTCCTCACAGTTCCATAAATGCAGTCTCAAAGGGATCGATTTAAAATAAACAAACCTACGTCTTATCTAACAAACTCTCCAAGTCTATAATTTCAAAATAAAAGTACATGCTTGACCCTAGTTTCAACTGAACGGGGGTAAACGAGATCAAAGCCGGTTCTGATGTTAATATTTTAGAGAGAGCGGAGAAGAGAAATTGCACTTTGCTAGGAGCCGTAAGCTTTCCTGTCGGTTTTGTTCATTGTAACGTTTGCTCCTGATCCTGGGGGATGATAGAATTAAGCGAACTCAACTTACACACTTTGATGCAACAAATCCTTAACATTGCATGTGTGTGTGCATGAGCACTGCGAGACTATGGAAGGCATTAAGTGGATGCAGAGGATTCGTGTAAACATGCAAATTAAATATGTTTTAATGAGCAATAATCCTGATGCTTGAAGAATAACATGCTGTCAATAGACAAAACAAGATGCATCATTTTCTCCGTCAGTGTGCTGCGTGACTCCACTGGAACTGCTTCACCATGTATCATGTTCCATTATGAAATTAATTTGCTCCGTCTGACATATTCCCATCCAGATGCTAATTGCCTGCAGGCAACAGATGAGGTGGCACACTGTGATTATAATCACAGATAAGTTGGAGATTTTCATATTTTGCAGACAGTGTCCCGCCGGCTTGACCTTTTTGGCTGTTTTCATGGGACTGCCCTGTTTATGATCAATACAGCTGCTGCCCTGCTGAGGATTGGGCCCTGTGCTCACAGTCCTGTTTTTCTCAAACGCCGCCTTCTTCTGATGTCCACAAAGCATCATCATCATGAGACTGAGCCTTATCGTGCTGCTTCATGTGTGTTGGAAGGCTGTGTTTTTAATGCATTTAAATCATTAATTCAAAGTATTGTTTCTCCCTTATATGATTGTGCACACATAGTGTATGTAGGGCTGTAGAATATAGATTTAAAATTAGTCCAAAAGTCAAAAGTATTAAAAATAAAAGATAAATTTAATGATTTTCAAATTCACATTTTCATCCATCAAATTATTTAGTTTCAATATCTACTTGTTTGTATTAAACCTTTTACCACATTTCCACCAAATAATACTTCTGGTCACAATGGTAACCAATGTGAGCATTTTACAACATTAAATTAAGTGATAATTTATGCCATTGAAGGAATCAGAGGCAAAAAACCTATTCTGTTGTTACAGGGGCGGGTTACTTATACAGTTTTCAATCACAACAACCAAAGAGTCTATTATAGAATTGAACTATTAAATAAAATAAAAACACTTCTTTAGGGTTTGGAAAAAAAGAGCAGGGTTAGGCTTCAAAACAATACTTCAAAACATAACTATCAACAACATGTTGAACACAGGTCCCATTCAAACTGTCATGGATAACAGTTACTCATCTAACATAATCCTTGTATTACTTGTACTCCATTATTCCCTAACCTCCTCAGCAAGTGGGTGGTGATTAAGTTTATAGGTACAAGAACATAATATTCCTATCGAAGCTGTAATGAAATATAATGAGCTGCAGTGACTCACTGTTCTCAATAAAATAGCCCATTATTTTTTGAATGACTAGTAAAGAAGAATAAATAGTTTTAATTGGTGCAGTGAGTCCAACTTCTAAAAGAACACGAGTAACACTTGACATGACACAAAGTCTCTTCCTGTCAGGGTGGAGCTTTTAGCAAAAATGATGAGGAGTGAGGAACCAATCAGCGCACTGTTTCACTCCATGATGAGTTCATAATGGGAGCTTCATTAGCGGCGACAGCACGGCACCGTGCACGGGCTACAGTCCACACACTGAGAGCTCCAGTGTCACTGTACTTGGAAAGTTCGAGCTTTCAAAGTCGTTTCAGTAGGTTTCATCAGTGGCAGCTGGTGAGAACATTAATTGCCAATCAGTTGATCCTCGCAGTTTGCCGAGGTTAAGACCATCTCATCTACTTAATGTCATCCACTGCCTCTCCCTCCTCACATTGATCGAATGTTGTTTAATTACCAGCCGACTGTAGAGACTCAATGAACTATTAAATAACTTAATGATTTGGCACTTTCCCCCCCAATAGTTTGGATCCAGTGAAGCGTCTCTCTGCACATATTACACAAATGACTACTGGCGGTAGGTGGATCACCCTCGTGCTCACTCCTGTATTCACACCAAACACTTTGTAATTCAGTTGCTGTGAAGCACAGAGGCTATGTAAGCACCTCCGAGATCATAAACACTGCAGAGAAAATTGTTATCCCAGATTTGCTCTTTTAAAGGGCTTTAAAAACACATAGAAGTCATTTATTTCTGCAGTGTTGACTCCGTCCCTGGAGTGCTGTATCACCTGATTGAACAGAAATGTTGCAGGCTTTATGGATTGGTGATGAGATGACTGCTGTCGAGGCCCGTCGTGACCCGCTGTGTCAACACTTACATCTACTGTTACATGCCGCTACTACCTGCTTTTTCTTAACAGCTTAAGTGGAAAAGTTGTGGATTATTAAAGGCAGCTAAAAGGCAGCTGGAGTAAGTCGGTGCCACTGGAGACATGTCAAGTCAATCCGCACGGTGGCCGAAAGGCAGCTTTCATCGTACTAAAGATTCTTTTTAGTGCTCATCAGCCTGGAACCTGGAGAGTTCACATGGTATGCAGCACAGCAGCTGCCCCCCTGCCTGCCTGCATCACCATGTACACTCTCTCAATGCAAATGCATGAACATCTCACCATAAATCATTCAAACATCTCTCTGATCTCACACTGGACTGAAAGGGAATGCAGAATGTACACATGTATTAAAAAGCCTGTTATGGTCGTTTCCCATATTTCTTATTAAAACAAGTTGTGCATAATGACCACTGCTCTGATATATTATCAGAAATTAGAAGCTTCCTTTGGTTTGAAAAAAAGAAAAAGGAAAAGACCTAAGACCTTTTGGTAAAGTCACAAGTGCAGATCACAGCTTCCGGAGCGGGATTGTCCAGAAGTGTTGTTTAGATAACTTTTCTTTTTCCCACTGATGGGAAATTTTTTTGAACACATATTGAATCATGAATATTGAACTGAATTACACTGAATTTCACAATTAGTATATCAAAATGTTTATAAAATGGAAACTTCAACATTTTCTCTCCCAAGCTAACAAAATATGCTAACAGTATTATAACAGCCATATTTACAAAGCGGTACGTCATCTAACTGGGAACCCTAGCTGAGAGTGAGACATGAGTGAGACATGAGACGTTTTCTGTCTCTTTTGACTCTGTGTGTACTGAATCAATCCCGGCTCCCGGTCTGTCTGTGAGCTCTCTGCAGCTGTCTGTTTTTATTTGGCCTTCATGGGGAAAAAAATCAACAAGGTCTGTATATATTGATGGATTGATTTTAATTCTTCACTCACTCCAGCTGAGGGGAAAATGAATGTAACGAAACAGGAACTCAGGCAGGCTGACAGCATTAATCAATTGCTGTAGATGTTAAGAGGTTAATACACTTAAAATATGCAAAGTGGTATTTTTCTGTGATTTTAAAAGCTGTCTATGCATACAAAAATATTAAACTTAATGCCACTAAAATAGAATCTCTCTTCTATTCTCTTTCCCTCAGTGTGGGGTGATGCATGTGTTATAATGGCATCCTATTTCATCTGTGAGACCACGAGTAATGGACATAAAAACATTTATGCATGCAAGGGGATTGGATTTAACTCTCAGCCATTTCCAGGCATCAGGCAAAACATAATTAAAGCTACATTTACATCTTGATGGCTTTAAAGAACAAACACATACCTGAACTAATTTTATATACCGAATGGGGTTTCACTTTTTAAAGCCCTGATGCAGCTAACTGTCCCTTACATGTCCGTAAAGTAGACAATCAGTATCAAACGCTACTTGCTGTGACTTTTCGCACCAACCAAGCAACGAGCACCAAAGGACTGAGAAGACACAAAGCTTGGTGTAAAATAGTTGTTGACACTTAGGTGCCAGTCTTTTGCAAGCTGTCTAAATATGTTTGTCCTGTCTGTCCTAAAGTCCACAGAGACGGTGAAGGTGAGTCATCCATCCTCAGCCCTCTCCTCGATGCTGTGGCACCGCCCGACCATCCATCCCTTCTCTCTGCACCGCAAAAAAGCTATCCATTCAGCCCCACCATGCTTCAGTGTGACCACCCATCCATCTTCAGCAGGTTGCAACAAAACATTAGCATCATTGCACCATACATCTTTGCTGTGTTTAGAATACAAAGCAGCATGTAAAGTTTCTAAGTGAGGTGAGAAGAATATCACCTCGCTTCCATCAATTTTATTCCACAAGCTAAATATGATGGAGAATGATGATGATGATGATGACGTTGCTCTTTGAAACTGTGGAAACCTGGAGAAAACTGTGGAAAAGTATCTCAACACAACTTTTAGTGCTCTTTGGTGGCAGAGATAGATAGCTGTCTGAGGTTTGGAAACTGTGAAAGAGCTGGTGCCCCGGGCAGCGTTTGCTGGCGCTCCACCCTTGCACTGCATTTGGAGATTTCAAATGTCAGGATCTGAGGTTCTGAATTGTCACCTCCAGTGTTAGGAGAATATTTATGACCTAATAAAGCAGATGACGACAGAGTCTAATTCAGCGGCATCTGAATGCTCTGTTGCAGCACCACTTTTATCTGCTCAGATGTGTGTTTACACACGCTGGTATGTGCAGAAACCCGTCATCCAAACTGCAGCTGTGTTGTCCCACCTTCAGCTCTGAAATGACAGACTTTACATCACTAACGTAGAGCCAAATAGTTATTACACACTCAGAATATGAGACGCTTTGTGTTAGCTACTAAATTAATTAATTATTACCTCAAATGTTTGCAGTACAAGGCAAAAGTAGTAGTGGACTATTACTAAGTAC
>JAOWBC010001714.1:6344823-6357619 GCA_028566105.1 Hypoplectrus providencianus
GTCCTCAGTCTTTCCCTTTGCTCCCATCACCTGGTTACTCCAGCCATCTACAAATTTTTCCCCTGCGGCACATTTACCAGCCTTTTTTCTCCGGTAACAGCCAGACTGTCAAAGTTGCCAAGTGATCATGCCTTTGTTTTCAAGCCACCAGAACCTGAACCAGGCCCTGACTCAGTCTCTGTACCTGTACCCGCCTGCCTGTGTGCACTTTCCCTGCTCTATTCATGCATTCCTGTGGACTGAATCCAACTTTTGTATTGACTTGCAACCCATGCCCATGAGCTTTTATATCTCCTCTTTTGTTAATAAATAACTGAACTGACGCTGTCTGGCTCAACTGTCTCAGACTGTTTGAGTCGTCCCTCCTCTGCTGCTCACATTCACCCTTGTGACACCAACACTAGAAGAAATGTTAGACTTTTTCATGTCCAACTCTCTCCAAAGTTTTTGCTTTCTACTATCAATGACATCATAAACTGTACTTAGTTCCCAATTCCTTCAGCACAAATAGCTGAAGCTAATGCAGTCTGAAACAGCTGTACTACAGCTTTACAAAGACTTTGACCTTCATGAAGGTTATAATGCTCGGTTTTTTATTTTTATTTTTTTATTCAAAGTTTTAGAGACTAATCTGGTGTATACCAATGGCACCACTAACGTCACTTCTAATTGGAAATGGTGATGCACGCTTTGACAGCAAAGGCAAATAATTTAGGCATTAGCAGCTAACTCTCCTTCTTAATCACAGCGGTCAAACTAGATTAAATATTAATGTGTTTTTTTTTATTTTTTTCTCTCTTTAGTAACTTCAAACCAACATCCTTTCCTCACGAAAGAGTAAAAAAGAGCATAAATAAAGCTGATTGGAATCAAATAACTTTAGGACCATATTTTTATATATCTTATTTAAATCATGAACAGTTAAGGGTGTGTAGGCATATATATACAATTGTTTGAACTTAACTCCACAAACAGATACACCTCCCCATCAGCACTCTTTCAGATTTTCAGCATGTGCCAGAGTTACCATCCCTAATTTGTTTTTCTTGTTATACATCTCTGGCCTTCCTCTCTAACACAACAAGGCATTTGCCAAGATTAAAATGTTGGCACTGCACATTTCTACAAACCACAGATTTCTGCCTTTTTGAACCACTGCCACATGTTCTTATTCCCAACTCATGACATATTGGTGCTTTGTCAGGACTATGGGTCACTTTTCGATGCAATGAGTTGCCTATGTTACCTATGACACCCTACTGTCACTGTTTTAAACATTTGAATAGCTTGGGTTGAAATAAAGAACCTTTCAAAGATCATGGTTTGGCTTGAAATAACTACATGTTATGAAACTTTTACTGGAGTGCCAGTAGAGCTCATATAGATGCTAAAGGGTTCCAAAAAACGCTTCACATCTTATCTGTGGTTCGCAGAATTGTACAATGCCAAGGTTTTTTTTCTGGCGATTGAGCTGAGCACAAATGGAACAGTGTTGGACCGAGCCCCACAACACAATGTGTTTACCATTTCAGAGCCAATGGTGTGTATGAACACTGGATTTTCTTTTCAGGGAACACACAGACAAGCCAGCCAGTCAGCCAGCTGAGGGACTGTGAGGAGATATTTGCAATATCTGACAAAAATGTTCTGCATTAGTATCACAGACACCACCTTTAAGGTTAGGTAAAGAGGTATATTGTTTCCTGATGTAATATGTCCGTGTTGTCTTGTGTGCTTGGCCTCTCTTCTGTGAAACTTTCACAAAGTAAATAAGCAGAGCGTCTTCACATTTCCCCTGTGTGTATGTGTATTGACATTATGCTGTCTAAGCCATTGACTCCTACAAACTGAATTCTTTAAACAGTTTATCCTGAGGGCTATGAAGAGAAACTGATTATTTACAATTTAGTAATAAACAGTCATTTGTGCAAATACATTTATATTTGACCATTACACAACAACATTACACTGCTCAGAAAAAGGGGCCCAAATGAAATGGAAAGCATAATGGCAATATGTTCCAGTAATGTATCTGTAATGTGCAGCAAAGTCTGGCTCCAGTTTACCAGTCATGGTCAGCTGGGCCAACATGTGCTGATGCACCTGAATGCTCCTGCCCCTAGGAGTTTAGGGTCATGCATGCTATCGATTGTTCCAATCATCAGAATGAAAATTGGAAAATCTTTATCCATGTTGTCATGCCTTTGATTTCTGTACCACAAAATGTTCAATGCAGCATAAATACTTTTGTTTTTTATTGACCTTGTCATAATTGAACAGGTTTTATTGAGCCATATTGTTTTTAAGGGAAGTGGCAGCACTCACCACACACAAGTCAAATTTTTGGTTCAATGTGTTAGATTTGGTCACCTTCAAATCTCCTTTCCACATAACTATAAAACACTCAATTGCATCACTTCGTACTGAGTCGCTAGCTCATCCAGGACACCAATTCAAAACAGACCTTAAAGATGATCAGTTGATCATTAGATTAGATTAGGGTTAGATTTTGGTTGTTAAAGGTCAAATTCAGTGTGACTTTAAAGGTCAAAGGTCAATGCAAGTGTGATCGCCGATAACATGCGGTCGGCAATAACTCAAGAATGCATTCATTCATTCAAAATTATGACAGAACTTCACACTAAGTATAAAATGATGATCACATTTTATATCCAAAATGTCCAAAGGTTAACTTCACTGTGACATCACTGTGTAATCTGAACTATAAATCATGCCTGTAGTCAACTTGATTTAGTTATTTTTTGTTTGTTTATTGATCACCCTGTGTTAGGCTTCATGTTGTGGGAGTAGCATAGGTCATTTGGACAATAGCATAGCATGTGCACCACATGATTATTCTAAATTGTCCAGCTTTCCACATTTCTGCCTCCACTTAGTGTGTGGTTGCAGAATTTACTAATTAATCTTACACAGAATGTGTTTTTTTTTGTCTTGATTGCTCTGGAAAATGCACAGAACCCACTCTGTTTTTGAGAGTTTAAAGATGTTTTAAGTTTTAGTTTTAGGGTTAGGGTTTGTTTGATGTCTGGAAAATAAGAATCTTCCAGGGGCGGCATACACCTCGCTATGAACAGAGCACAAGATCCTGGTAGTGAGTGTTTTACTCGATGGCTCTTTATTTGCCAACTTTCTGCTGCAATGTGCATTTCTGTGATGGAGTATTGACGGACCTTAGTGGCAAGAACAGGACAGACTGCTCATCATGCAATGATGCCTTAAGAGCACACAGATGGAGAGGGTTAATCCTGTAAGGTGCTTCCAAAGTCACTTCCTCATTCACTTAGAAATGAGCGTTCGCCTTCATCCTTCGTTGTATATTCATGAAGGTCCTTTAAGCATATGCAGGGACCACTTCCCATTCCACCCTCACTGTCGGTGCTGTTTTAAAGGAAAAAGCCCTTAGAAGGACAATTTGTTAATTATTAATTGACCCATGCACTTATGCTCTGTAGTGGAGATGCAGGCTTTTAGGAACACCTGCAACCTCCCCTTCACATCCAGCCGTAGATTCAAGACTTTGATGGAAAAACAATGCAAGTAAAAGCCAAATTGCAGAGTCGCCCTTTGCACCAACAGGGGGTAGGAAAATATATTGAGTTGAACTTTCTGGGAACAAGTGCCCCCCACCCACCCACAGTGATTCACAATGATCTTTTATCAAACAAGCGCAGCAGCATTGCCCTCTATCAAATCGGTTACCCATCAGCCATCACTCCATTCCAGAGGTTTTTAGCATTGGCACTGGCACTCACAATCAGCAGTGCCTCGCTGGATTTCCCAAATGTACTGATCCTGCCAAAGACTCCATTGCCTTATTAAAGTGCAGTCAGAGAGGCGGTGCTGTCGTGGGGAGGGATGGAGCGGCCTCAGGGTGGAGAATGAGGAGCGAGTGACAAGCAAATTCATTACACTACTTTTGTTGATGGTGTTGTAAAATAGAGCATGAGATGCTGCACAAAGGTCACCCACTCACATGTTTTTGTTGTTGGTGAATACTGGGAATGACTGAGTAAGGCAGTGGAGGTGTCTTGACCCTTTCCTCCCATCCGGGAGTCTTATTGATTTTACACTGTTGTGTATGTGACATTCACTGTGAAGGTAACGATTTGGATTTGTAAAATACAATATTCATCTGTTTTATTATTTAAAACATCTGAGTAAGAAGGAGAGATATTAAGTTTGTACTATTTATTTAGGTAACATGTTAAAAAACTGCTTAGTGTAGGATCAGTGGCCCAGTGATGGGTTTATGTTATATTCTCATCTTTGAAACAAACATTTGTGATGAATAAGACCTCTAAATGCGTCAGATCATTCATTAAGTGAAGTACAGTTCTGGGCCAGTAGCTGGTAGGACACAACAGAAATGTACTGCTCTAGATGAATGCAGCCTTGCTCTGAAACATCCTTTCTTCATCAACTTGGACCAGGTATTTGTTCTGGTTTTCAACAGAGAGTGAATTACTTCAGGAGCTGAAAACTTATTCCCAGCTGAAACAAAGGGTAGCTTTGTGGAAGTGGCTGTGTCATATCCTGTAGGTTGGAAACATAAGCAGTTGATAAAAATTGGATGTAGTCACTTTGCCATCACCCATTGGTTTCCTGCTTTATGTCCAACGCCGGAACATATTTGGACTAGGGAGGCACAAGGACAAGTAGAATATATGCATATTTAGATCTTTTTTTTCACTATACTAAATATGTATGACCAAATAAGCAACAGAAAAAAGGCCTTAGTTATGACGTAATTAAACTGACTTGGTTAAATGAAAAATAATATTGGGTCTCATGTATCTCTTGATTTATGTCATTTAAAGGTCAGCCTATTTTGCATCAGAATCCATGACTTTTCTCTTAACCCCGCCACCTTATAGCAGTCCAATCAAATGCAAAGTTTGTAGTTGAAGCCCTCTTATAACTGTACAACTTCTGTTTAACACTCAATAACTCCACTAATCTGCTTCAACAGCACTGTGTGGGGTGTCAGTTTGATCAAGCTGTGGTTGACAGTGATGTGACTGATGTCAAATTCACATTCAGAAGGAAAAAAGTGACATCACTTTTCTTCAAATAAGCCACCCACCTTAAACCAGCGGGAAGAAAAATTAAATAAATAAATCTTTAATATAAAATACAGACAAAAGTGTGTTTATGTGGGACCTCATCTCTCTGTACTGTCTATTGGATAAGAAGCTCCTCATAAACATAGTTTTTTGGGGTCTTTAAAAATCCTGCACTATTTGGCAAAACAACAAGCTTAAAATGAGTGGTTTTTAAAGAATCAGGTTTTCAGTGTTTCAACATGTAGCACTTAAGAGTCTCAGGGCAGCGCTGTGAGTTTATACGGCTTTGCTAAGTCCCAAGAGGGAAATGTGTCCCCGTTTGCACTGCTTAATGTAAGGTACACTCTGACACAGAAACTCATTCAGGACAGAGTGAGTTTGTAACTGAATTGATCTTGTTTTTGCTGGAACCACTGGAAGTGTACAGCTAACTCGATCATGTACATAAGCCACAAGTGGGTGGAGGGAAGTGAGAGGTATTGTCGAAGCCGCTGGATGATGTATATGTAGCGCTGCAGATCCCAAAATTCGTACAAACAGTTGTTTGATCATGGTACAGCTGATGTTTTATGTCCCTTTGATGAGTAAGATATGTTTCCATTCCAGCTGACTGGTTTGCACAGAAAGCACCCTGTCTGAAATCTCAAAGAAGTTTCCCACAACTAATTAAAAGTCAAACTGCATGGCATAGATGTATAAAGAGACATGGATATGGTGTTGGTGAGGTCACAATTACTCAAATGAAAGTTGCTTAGTAGCACATGATGCCAAAAAAGTTCCACTTGTGAACACATGAAGACCTGGATCTTCAATGGATCTTCCACAGTTATTGGGTTAACAAAGCAGTTCTGATTTACATGATCCAAACTGGCTACCCACAGTTCAGCATTCTGCCAGCTTGATTTATGGACTAATTGAAACCAGTTGGGATAATCAAATTAATAAATTAATTGGGGGTTATGACACTGTTGTTGTTTTTATTTTTCAAATCCTCAGGACTTCTTTAACAAAAACAGTAACTTTACCTGCCAGAACACGGGAGCTGTTGGTCGGCCAACGACTTGATGGGCTAGTTTCTGTTACTTTTTGTCTTGTAAACCTAATTGGTGTCCATAACACTGATTTTTCCTAGCATTGTGCAGGTACTCTGCTGCTTTGAACAAGAAGTGTTCTACCATTAGTAATACACAATGACTGTGGATAATGTGAGAAAAAAATCAGAAAGGCTAAGAAAAATAGTGACTACCTTTGAAGCTAAAACAAACGTACATTGACTAAAATGTGGATGTATGTTTATAAATAAAGTAAAATACAGGAAGATACAAAATGAAATAAGAAAGAAATTATAAGATATGATTGTACAATGTTATACAATGTACCTTATATGTAATAACTCAACTATATTTTATAGTGAAAGAAGATGACCCTGAACTCATTGCACAAGCTGCTCATGCTCTGTTCAAAGCACACTATGTAACCGTATTCAATCTGCAAAGGATTACACATCTGCAATGGATTAAACTGCTTCTGCTCGGGCCCAAACCTCTCATAATACAACAAACAAATGTTGACATTTTGAACACACAGCAATAAATATATATAACCAAGGGACTCATTACCCATGTTAAGATGCTTAATTGATCCCAAAGTGACGAAAACGATTGGTTGTTCTCCTTGCGCATAAAATGCAAGCCGAGCAAAATGCAGTAATTGCCGGGCAGCTGCAATGCAATAAATGCTTAATTGGTCTGTGTTTGCACCGCTAACATGGAACATCACATATGACATTCGGCACAATGGTGCCATTTTGCCAGAAGCCCAAAGCACAGCAAGGTGAGAACAGGAACTAGGCAGCAATTATAGTGTGAACTCTTCCTCGGCATAATTAATGAACCTTTACAGTATTGGGGTCATGAAGAGGTTGGAGTCCTCGCGAAAGTATTGAAAGAAGCTTTAAGATGAAAACCACCAAGTGACTTAACTGTCAGCCACCCCTGACCCTTTTCCTTCTGTGCCTTTAAAGTCTGTAATTAAACAGCACTGTAAAGAAACTCATTTGTGAAATAAATTGGCTTCATGCTATATATAGGCTTAGTTGTATGTCACCTTTCAGCGGATAATGTCATTTATCCACACGGTAATGAATACAGTGTTGGTGGATTTTGTTCATACTGAGCTTTACAGGACGCTCCATCTGTGTTTCACAAATAGGAGGAGCGGGTGGGCTCCGTTAATGTAAACATCGGCGCCTGCCAGCTCCCTGCCGGCGAGTAACGAATAGTAAATCCTCAAAGCGGGCGATGCACAATGAAAGCTGACAACTTTGTTGATTGGATGAATGTACAGAAAGTCTTTGTCAGAGTTTACTATAAGAATTATGATTCACGCTTTAGTGAGTGGGCTGCAGAGTGGACCGCACAGGCAGCCTTATGTATCACAAATAAATGGGAAGTCACAGAAATGTGGACACTTTATCAGTGTGTCAGGACTGATATCGAAAGCTGTCCGTCCAGACCAAACAGTGGATATGATGGATATTGTAGATAGAATTCTTTGTTGTGAATTAAATAGACAAAAAAAATACAAAACATCTGCATAACAATATACAATTAAAGGGATACTGTTTTGTTTTATTTTGTTTTGTTTTGTTTTTGGTAATTACAAAAATTATGCATAAAATGTCTCTGCAGTGCAGGGTCTAGCATATGGATGATAATTAAAAGAGCTGTGAAGTAAGGTAGTATTTTTCCTAAATACCCACAACCAAAATGAGCAGCGTATTACATAAGAAATGTAGTGATTGCTTTATAGCCATGAGACCCAGGAATACTCTGTTATTATTCATCCGGCATGTTTGGGGTCAGCCTGTTTGTAGTCTGAACAGAAGGATAGAATATCAGTCTCTAGAGAAAGCTAGACCCTGTCACCTGGACTAAGCCTGCTGTCAAAAGTCATCACCTATCTCCAAACCTCAGACTGCCGACTTGTTTGACCTCAGTGACATGTATTCTTCTTCTAGACATGTTTAACTCAGATAACATGCTTCTGTGACCCCTTTGACATTTGCTGACTGAACAGTTGATGGAGTTGTGCAGAGTAGTTTAAAGTTACACATTATTTTTACAGACTGCATACCAAATGTAGAGTCATGTTAGTAATATAAGCATATTTTAATGCGCTTGTATGGCTAAAATGAAGCTTATCAAAATCCAATACTTTCCTAGCAGTGATTCGTTCTCAACACTTTTACTCCTCTTACTACTGAAAACATTTTGCTCAAAGAGAGAGTGAAAGTGTGCACATGAAAAATGATTTCAACAACCTTACTCCCTCAGAGGAGCAGATAGAGAGCAACAGCCAGGCAGAGAGGAGGTACAGCAGGCCAGAGGTCTGCACGATAGATGATGTGGCCTGCTGACTCCACAGCTAAGCTAGATGAAGGACATTCTTTATGCAGCCAGGTCTAAATCCTGCCTTAAGGGCGGTGGTTGGTAATTTGCAGTTTCATGTCTGCTAGCTTGTTGAGAAAGCCTAGCCTAGCATTGATAATGACTTGCTCTTGCTTCTTCTTGCATTCTTCTTTGCACTCCACTTAGCCAATAATCCTTTCTGAGATAGAGAAAGATACTTTGGAAGTTGCTAATGCTAATACTAGCTTGTTCAACACTAGTTGAATTTATTAGATCAGAAAGGGAACAAGCAGATATCTACTGATGAAGGACTGGCATTGGAGATCAGCATGAAAACATAAAGTTGGGATTGAAAAAACAAGAACAGATGTTCCAATAAGTTGAACAACAAAAACAAAGTTTTTCGGTAATGCTAAATGTCTTTTGTAATAAAAGTTGCCACTGTGGTACAGGAAAACTGGCAGGGCTACAGCATTTCTCTCTGCGTCTGTGAACCTTTCATCACTCCAGCACTCTGCGGCTCTACTCGGAGGTGTTAGCTCTTTTATCCACTCTGTGTCATGATTCAGTCAAGCAAGATACTAAATTAGTCTGAATGACACTGAGTTAGAGTACCTAATGGCCTTGAAGTAAGCACTGAGCTATACGCAATTAATGTTAATAACGCTGAGAGCAGGCATCCTCCGATCAAGAGCATGTTTACAAAATGTCTGACTCTGATAGGATGAGAGACAGTCTGACAAACTCAGCAGTGAGTCTCTAATCAATGTGTCAGATCATCCTTCGCACCATTTCACACACAAAAGTTTAGTCTGAATTCTTCTCCCAAACAGACACAACAGTTGTTCTTTGTGGAAATTTTGAAATGTATGTAGCTGTCTTTGTGTTTTACAGCTTCCACCTCACGTCGCCAACAAAGAGAGAAAATGGTACTGCTGTTGTCCGCAAGGAGAAGCCAAATGAGGAATTAGAGAGAAGCGAGGAATATTGACAGCCTGAGACTCGACTGATCAATGCCTCCAAACATTGAACAAATGCACAAAACTTCCCATTTGTCTTTGAATTAAAATTAGTCATGAGTCCTTTCTCCATTTAACTTCTACTTACTTTTGTTGATTATTTACCCAATTTTCTACCAATTTAAAATGGGAGAAAAATGCTAAGGCCAAAGCTGGTCAGTAGAGCGTTAGGAACAGACATGAGGGACCTCCATGACAGCTTGAGTATTGAACCACTAATTTCACTAATTGAGATGAGCTTTGGGAGTCAGTAGTGCACTGAAATGACTCACTTTGTTGCTGTAAGAAAAACAAGACAATCTCAGATTTTTGTGCCTCTCATATACGCCATCTTGGGATTTGGATTCTTAAGTGACAATATTCAGACAAGATGGTGAGTTTACACAAGTTACGAGCCCAGCAGAGCCAGGTCCCATTAGCATGGAACATGCTACATATCCAGCTAACCAGTGTTGCCAACTCTTTTCCTATGAAAGAAGCTGACACCAGTTCTAAAAGTTGCTAGGTGATTTAATGTGCTAATTTGCAGATTATTTCTTAATCTGACTTTGCACTATCCATCTTGCACAGATCTTGTTGACAGACTGTCCTAAAAGGAGGGGAGGAAACCGGGTGTTTGGGCCAGAATCTGGCATGTAGATGCAGCTAGTAGTTTCAGGCTTGCTCACTACGCTAGCAGTGTCTTTCTGCATTCCCACAGTGACACAATTGGCAACTGGAGCCCAAAAAACCTCTGGCTTCGACTACTCTGAAAAGTCAGCATTCATGGGTATGTTTTACATTTTCACCTTTGTCCTAGATCACCTAAAAAAGTTGCTTAATTAGATGCAAGACATTTTTTATTCAAGGGGCTGAAAAGTTGCTTAATCTAGTGACAATGTTGCCAAGTTGGCAACGGTGCAGCTAACATGGTCAGCAAAGTGCATCCATAATTTATGCACACTTGGATGTGAATTGGGATACAAATGTTTGCAAGAAAACCACAGCCTGAGAAATGTTTATACTGATATAATGAGAACAGCCAATTCCTCGCAGTGTCTTTAAGTCCAACTGAATTATAAAAGACACAACCAAAAATGTTACAACTAATTGTGACTGAAAATACACTGTGCAAGGGTCAAAACTCTGAGACAAAACCTGTAAAAAAACAAACAAACAAACAGGTTTACAGCTATTTAAATGCACTCAGTGTTATGGATATAAATTCTGATTAACAGATTGCTGTGGCAGCAAATTGTCTTTTACAAGGTTGACATGTCTCAAATAGCCTTTATCTTATCATCTCTTTTACTCTAAATGGGACCATCATTAACTAAACCAACATCATCCTGTATTGAAAAAAACAAAAACAGAAACTAGTGATTTAGACCATAAACTAACTTCATTTTTGCATTTAGTTGAGTCCCCACCTGCTGGTTTTAGAAATAATGCAGGTTTAATGCAAAATGAAAAGTCATTATCATCTGGCTAGCAAAAAAATTAAATGTTCCTCTCCCTTGTTTATATGTGCTTCCATTGCAGCATCTTGCTCCTACACTGACTGACATTTTAGATTCCTGTATGGGAGATGCAGGAGATTCTGAGGGGGGTTTTATAAAGTGCAAATCTCAGAGGTGGTTTGACAGCTCTGCTGAGAGTGGTGGATGACATGGCCTCATTGGAAATGATGCTTGTAGCTGAGTGATGGAAATATCTGCAGAGGGGCTGAAGAAGAAAGCCTGACCTTCTCTCTCTGATTGCTAGGCAAGGAACCAAGGACAGGGTATAATGACATGTTAACCTTGTATAAGAAAAGTGTTAACACTGTACCTTTTTAAACCAGGTACAGAAGTGAGAGACTTGTTTGTTCCCATCTCAGTGATTTGGAAAGTCAAGAGATTTCTTCTTTTCTGGCACATTTCCCAGTCTGCAGGTAGCTCTGTGCTATTGTTTTGTCCGCTCTTAAACAGAGCACATCTAATTCATTCTTTTCTTCTGGGGTCAACTGGGCCTGACCTTAAGCAATCTTAACATCAGTAAATTCATGGAATATGTTGCACTCAACACAACATAATGTTTTACATGACTCAGCCAGTATGCAAACTTTCTGCTTACTATAAGAGTTACTGTGCATTGGTGGGCATGTTTACTGTACCATCCTCCAAACAGAAGATGAAGCTGCAAAAATAAAAAGCTGGGTGCAAGCAGGCAGTGAAATCTCTCTGGATTGTTTTCACACTGACTGAGCGCCGGCTGTGGAATTTGTTCAGCAGTGATTATTGTAGAATCCTATTTACTCTTCATTAGATGCATAAACTTTGTGATTACGTGAGCTGGTGTATGGGTCCATGTTAATTGCTTTTTGGCTTGGGTGTTATAAACGCCGTTGCTACAGTATGTCTATGCCACACAAGGACAGCTGCTTGACAGGGAGTAAATTCCGGTGGTTTAAGGGTGATGAGAAGCCCTGAGTGTGGAGGAGGCTTCATCCGTCTCTTTGGTCTTGTTTGCTGAGCTTGTGGTTTCCACCTTAATAACTCAACCCCCATGTACAGAGAACCGGACCTCCCTGACAGGGATCAGCTCCATCCGCGACGCAGGGAGCCAGGGAGGGGAAGCAGAGATGGAAAGGGCAGAGATGAGGGAAATCATAGAGTAGTATAAAACACAGAATAACTTGAGTAAAGTGGCTGTTTGCCCTTTAAATGGGCTTTTTAAAGCTGGGTGGGTGGTCGAGCAGGCAGCAGCCGAGAAGAAACAGTCACACAGCGAGTATGAGAGCAAATTATACTAAGTTGTTGTAGGTCAAGAAGAATGACCTGTACCCATTGAAACAGCACAAGACAATATGAAACACCATCCAACATGAAAGTATTATTAGCATAACAGCATTAAAAGCCTTAAGCCCTGATGGCTGAGAGGCTGCTGTGTTTATTCATTCAGGTGGAGTTTGTCCTTGCCTGTGTTGCTACTGAATACCCATTAAAGGGGTTATACTGTGCTCGTTTTAAGATTCATATTTGCATTTTGGTTTTCTACATGATGATGTTTACAAGTTTATATGTAAAACAACAACAACAACAAAATGTTTTTATCTGTGAATAAATCTGCATTTGCCCTGCCTCCGAAAAGCTCCATTTTTCCTCCTGTCCCATGAAGAGGGGATTTAAATCTCACTTTTACAATATAGGTCCATTGAAATAAAGGGGTCATTTCTCATGGGAGCAGGAATGATCACAGTAAATTGCATTAGTCTTGCTACTGTATTATGTGATATCTTGTGTACAAAACTGTCAATTTCTCC
>JAOWBC010001714.1:6380193-6391340 GCA_028566105.1 Hypoplectrus providencianus
GCATTTCTCTGGAGGTGCTTTGTTTGTCTCTGGTCATTTTGTTTATCTTTGTTGCCTTTTCATGTTTCTTTGTGGACATGTTGTAGGCTCTTAGCCCCCCGGAACCTGTGTTCAGAAGGCCCTTTGAGTCTAAAGTCCATATTTTCTTTAAATCTAACTTTGAAAGCAAAAAAGTGAGAGTTAGAAAAGTAATCAGATCGTATTTAAACCGGCATCAACAGTCTGTATTCTATAGTTCAGCTTAAATCACACAACACCTCAGGCTTTACACAAAGAGGCCAAACTTTATTCACAGGAAGTTTTTTATATCCCAACTGATGGTGCAGGTACAGAAAGTTAGAAGAGCTTAGCTCCAGCTTGGTGGCTTCTGCTTTCACAAAAGCTTGCTCTTGAGAAACGGCTCACCACAGCACCCGTCTAGTCCGCCCACACAAGGATTAAAAAGTGTTAGGCATAGCATTATGTTTCTCAAAATTAAGACCACATTTCACCCGAATCCCGTTGCATCCTGCAGCAAAGACTATTCTGTTGTGTGTCCTCGGATTTCCAATGAAATCCAACTTGGTGGCATAAAAACACTGCTGCAAACTTCGACTATATTTAAACCCTCCTCACAGCAGCTTGTGACAAATGTGCAAGGAGTTATATTGTACTATACAATAAATGTTGTATAAACAACAAGGCAGCCAATATTAACATTGCAAATACAAAGTAACAAATGATAGAATTAACGTAGACTATATAATTCCATTGCATATTAACTGTATATTTAGCAAATACAGATATTTCTCACACTGCCAACTCCCTCACTCAGCTGAATGTTCTCCATTTTTTGCCCACGACCTTACCTCCCTACTGTAAAATCATCTTCTTTCTGTCAGACTAGAAAATTGTCGTTTTCTTGGCTGCTTTCAGCTGTTATTCCAATGCTGCATTTCTAACTCCACTCCTCCACTTTTCTTCAGTCAGTCAACTCCAGGGATCAAATGTGTACACACAAAAACCATGCAAATGCCAATCCTCACACATAAACTGGCATTTACATCAACAGAAAGTGCAGTCAGAGTTTGTGCACCTTAGATCAGGGGTAACCATGGCTTTCTAGAGCAATCACAGACTGATAGGATAAGGTACAGATGGGAAAAACAAGGACATAAGGCCTTTATTTCTTCACTGATTCTGTTTTTTTGCAGTCTTCTCAGCCATCTAATGAATGCCAATAAAAAGCACATGTTCTTGTGATCAGTGTTTTCACATTTACCCACAAAGGTATAATTTTATTTCTCTATTTTTGGTTTCCTGCCTTTTAAAGGACTTGACTTGATTAGAATAAATCCTGACATTTGATGATGATGGTTGAGGTTAAACAAGGATGTTACTAATTAATAATATGGGTGCTATGATTAGCCACCGTCATGATGGCTGCTTGAGCATTGACGGAGGACTTTGGTGATGCAACGCAACCAGTTTAATTGCATTACTTATTTCAATCTCTTGATTGACAGCTTTAAAGATGAGTGGAGCTGGCAGAAAAAGGGGTTTGCAAATAGGTGAGTGGGTGGGAGAGTAAATCAGGCTCATGCGCCAATTCCACAATGATTAAGATTCCATATGCTGCTAAGGAAAAATGACCAAAATGGCCATTGTCTTGTTTTGTAGATACTGGTTGGCACTGTGACAGTCCCATTGCATTCCCACACTAAAAGCCAAGCCATGTTTGCCAGTTGCACGAGTTAAATATAGCAGCTACAGCAGTAGAACATGTTTCATTTGCATAAGCAGTGACTTCCTGCAGCTCTGAGACAATGTAAAGACAGCGAACAAAAAAAAAAAAACTGTGGCTCTTCAGAATCAAAGAAAATTTCGCTGGATTATACGTTTTACTGGGGTTTCAGCACAGGAATGGCAGTCACCGCCTCTACCATTCATGCCTGCCATATATAGCATTGAAAATGGTAAATAAATAATGTGGGAAGTTTAGGCTTCCAAATCTCTCTCAACTCTCTTTTATTCAGTCCCTGAATCTTATAATCATTGTGAAAACACACCATCCAGCCAATACAAAGCTAAGACTGTTGCATAGCACTTTCATAGCAACTTTCATAGTCATAGAGCAACAATGTGGTCATTTAATGTCATTTTTTCAAGTGCCCACATTGTGTAAATAGCAAATGTACTCGTGCCCATCTGTGCCTCCATGGCCATGCTGGTCATAAAATGTGGTCAGGGACACTGTTGCTACATTGCTATCTTGAGGCAGCAGAAATGTGGTCTAAAGTCAGTGGCGCAGTATTTTCCTACTCAAGGTCACAATAAACACTCAGTAAGGTAAGCCTGCATATGCAGACTCACAACATTTCATGGTGCATACACTGTTGCACATACAGGCATATGCATCAGTGCTCCTTAAGTTAAATGGGTTTTTGGTGTATTGCTCATATGCATTCAAATTGAGTTGTTGATGGGCGAGAGGATTGGAAGACAGAGGAGACAGAGGGTCCACTCGCCTCTCCAATTTTGCCTTTTAAATTGCAATGAATCAGGTTGTAACGGGAATAGGAGATGGCACTCTGATCGGTTTATTCAGCCAAAATTCAAACCCAGAACCCTTAATGGGTAAGGTGTTCCCTGTGCTTTACTTTGTGCTCAGATTATGCACTGTTTAATGAGCAAAAATGGAAATGAAAAGGCTCTAAATACACTAACATCATCTACTACAGATTGTTAAAATAGGACACTTAGAGTTTGGGACTTTAAGGTTAAGACTCAAAGTGCAGGAAATGCAAAGGAGGACAGAATCATCAGGAATAGGCTAGCTGGATGTTCTGTGAGTCTCAAGCAAAAACAGTTCCATTCCTACTGGTAAGGATGAGCACAAGGCTGACCATTATAAAAAAAAATAAAAATAAAAAGTGTGAGTAGTGTGGGGGGCGAGAATTAACAGGCTGAGTTATTGAACAGAGCAGTTGCTCTGAAGGATCCTCTGGAGACTTGTTCGGGCTTAGCTGAGTTATTAGGTTCTGACACAACAAGTCTTTTCACTAAAAACTTTAACTTAATGGGCTTATTGATGCATTTACAGGCTCTGGGCAGGAGGGCCCGGAGAACTCAGAGCGTTTCATTATTAAGTGGATGAGTCACGCACGCATCTCACATACCTGCATTCTCTCAGTGCATCAACATGTCTCGATATGTTTCTTGCGGGCATCAAGTTGTCTCTGTTATCTATTATAAATGTGACAGTGCATTGCTGTTCTATTCAGCCATCATCAGGCTGACAGGTAGGGGACATCATTATGACTGGCTTCAAAGGGAAAGGGGAAAAACAACATGTCTCGCCTTTGAAATACAATTCCACAGGCGGTCAAAGTCAAAACCCCAAACACCAGTGAACAGAGACATTTTAATCATCATATCCCCATCTCATATCTCTTGTCATGTATAGCAGATAACATTAATGGAGAAGGCCAACAGCTGCCACCCAGGGGTATGATGTCGAGCTTGCGCCCACAAGCTTGTTGGGAGCGCGGGGATAACAGACTGTGACAATAACAGAAATGAAGAGCAATGGATGTGACTTCAAAGCATGAGGCAGACATAATACAAACCTCGTTCACCAGAAAAGAGCAAGTGTCTGAACGAGATGGAAATGCCAGTAGTGACTGAACACATTTTTACTTCAGCCACTTTGTTCAAAGTTACTATCTTCAATAACAATTACTTCCAATCTGGGACATGTGTAAAATTGGTCTAATTGGAAATGCTTTACATTTTAAAAATTACAATTATAACATGATAGCATTTTAAAGCATCAATATAACAGTCAAATAAGCAAAGAAGTGTAACCTCAGTAGAATTACTAGAAAAAGTTATAGTGTAAATGAGAGCAAGCACATCTATAACACAGTGCTATTGTTAGAATTTGTACAAACCCCACTGCAGAGTCCAAACCCCCAAACTTGGACAAGTGCTGAAAGAGTGACGCATGTATATTAATTGGTTTGACACTGTCATGAAAGTGATTACTTGGGTTTGTGTTGAACAGTACAACATATTTAAATTTTTCTGGTTATAACATCCACTGAAAATAATTCCTTCTAAACTTCATTGCTCGCTCCTGCAAAAAAAAAGCCTCAGAAGTGAAATAATATCAAGGTGTAAGTTATGGTTATTTTGTCATTTGTTTTAACGAACAGAATTAATTGGATTTCAGGTGAAAAAAGATGGCCCCCACAGAGTAGTTCTCTTACACAGAGTTATTATAAACCAGTAATAAAGTAACACTTCTCAACATGGGGGCCACATAGTCTCTCTCAGGGCTTTCACTCTCCAGGTAGCTCTGTGTGACAGCCCGATGGCTCTCTGGGACATGGATTTGTGTGACACCATGGTTAAAAATCATGGTTCTGGATAAAATTATTACATAATAATAATAAGACAGAAGCAGTTTCCTTGATTTCTGGGTGCCTTGCTTGCCAAGTAAACTATGCAATATTTACTATTTTGTTTAAAAGAATACTATATGTTGCAGACACAATTCTTATTTTATTTGGAATATTACATCTAAGCAGCACCCTAATTTTTAGACATATGTTATAAAGCTACACACCTTGATTATGTCATTCTTTACAAAGCCCACCAATTTATAGTATTTCAGCTCAGCATAAACATATTTAACTTGACTAGAATTTATTCGTTTTTTCAGGATATTCGCATCTTCCAGGACCAATTTCTTCGAATGGAAACGTGGCTGCCTACCCTGACGCAGGAAGCAGCAGACACTGCTGTGTGCTGTCCTAAACAGGAAGTGAACAGTGGTTTATCAGAGCTCTTGTTGCAGATAACATTGCCTACTGGGGGTCGCAGCGCTGAGGAGAATAGTAAAAGGGAACTAAAACATTAAATATGTGGTCCGTATAATCAGCACAATGACCTGGAACATGTCCTGGTGGAGTGAAAGAGAACAGCAGAGTTGATTTACTGTTCTGTTTGTGACCACCTTCACATTTTACATATTATCATTGATTGTTGATGTAGAGATGCATAGGGGTCAGTGAGTGAATCCAGCTCATACCCTCAGGGCTGGTCACAGAGGGATGTATGTGTGTAAACCACAGGTCTGACCTTTGACCCCAGTACTGCTGTATTTATCATCTTTTATAGTTTGCCCGCAGATCACCATTGGCTCATACAATCGTCGATTTTAACAACCGCATAAAATTCATAGAAAAATGCTGACAACAAACAAAAACACACATAAAAATAGACAGTAAAATCAAGCCAGGCACTAAAAACAAGATATCTGTATTATGGCAGGTTCTTCTTCCAAACAAATAAGCCTCAGTGAATTTATGGTAATAAAGAGAGCCCCGTAGAATGTGGTAAATTCAGAGTGTGAAATTATTTCTAGAGCAGCAGAAGACAGCAGCTCCCAAATCCCAGGACACCCTTCTCCACTGAAAAAAATGCATTTACAGTACAGAAATGTGCCATGGTGCTCCTCTGTTTGCATGTGGAGCTCCCAACATGACAATGTCACCTTCATATATCTTTGTTTTATTAAGCATATGCCTCCGAGAGGCTGCAGTTTCTCTGTGTGGGCTACAATAATGAAAGCATTACTTCTTGTTTCTGGCCTGAACCCCTCTGTTCTCTGGTAATTGTGGCCGTGCATCTCCCATCCCTGTTAATCTCTGGACTCGGTCTCTGACTGTGCCTTAATGGGGATTTTCTACTGTGACCAGGGCAGGGGCCTCTGATTTCACACTTCTGTCAGCCCACGTTACAGCATTCCTACAAGCTGTCTTACTTGCAACGGATATATATTTTTAAAATTAATTTTGAGGTGAGGTGCCAGCTGTGGAGGCCAGTAACATTTAAATAAGCCATGGGGATTGGAAGAATGGCCTTTGTTTTGTCACATACAGTGTACTGTACCCAATGTGAATCTGCATCAAAGAGTCACAGCTAAATCACAAAAAACATGCATTTTTAGCAATAGTGAAAGGGAATTATTTTGGTTTTGAAAGTGAGAAAATGAGACATTTGTATAGTACATCAGAAATCTGTGTGGAAAGAGTGTATATTTAAATTGTATATTTAAATGTATGATTCAATTCATGCATTCTGTTTTATTATTCTGAATTTAAAAAATAAAAGAGTGTGTTGGTTTGTTTTTCCGAGGTATTGAAGGAGACTTGGTTGACTCCACTTAACACAACGCCATAATAAGTTGGTTAGTTGGTTTAATAATACTTAAATTAATAATTAGTATAAGCAACTTTTATATGTTTGTCCAGTACAGGACGGGACTGACCCGGCCTTTCATGTCCCATGTCCTCAACTGTCCAGAGTTCAAGTTAACTAACATAATCTTATTACGTCACTTAAGTAACATGGGATGTTACAACTTATGTATGTAACCTAAATGATGGAATAAACAAGCTTATTTTAACCTGAACCAGAATCATCTCTTAACCCTAACGAAGTAGTGTTGTTGCCTAACCCTAACCAGACTGCTGCGGAGGAGGACGTACTGATCTCCAGCCACCAATCAGGGCACTGGTATTAGAAACCAGGAACAAATGTCCAATGTGGCCAAATTAGTCTGACAAGTTGTTGTATTGAAGAAAATGTCTACTATTCAGATTGTCCTGGAAATGTTCCAATACAACAGCATAGCAGTTGGTTTCTCTTAATTCAAATACACTTCATAAATAAAATGACTGGTTTGGCTGCATGCTTAAAATTCTCATAGTGGCCATATTTTAGTGTGCTGATGGATCATCATAAAATAAAATACCAAATATTTAAAGAATTGAATAAAATATTTCCCCTTTTGGTTTTTACCCTTATCCATCACAGCGCATGCTTGTAAATCTCATGTCCGTAGAAGAAAAAAAAATATTTCTGTTCATCAGACCAGACATATACACCTGCATATCATTCTCTTATCAACATACATTCACATTTCAAACTAAATTACTTTTGACAATGGATAACAACTAAAAACTATAATTTCTCAACAATGTTTCTATCACATCCGTGTTTTGTCTTCTTTCTGTGGCTGACTGCAGTGAGCATGTGGTTTGGGAAACATTACTGCATTCCTTTACATTATGTATTATGTATAGACGCCTTCATAGAACAGCAGCCGAGCCTGAATCTTGATCCACTGTCCTGCGTTCAGACTCTTTTCTTTGCAATGGAGAGGAATTATCATAGAATCCTTCATAAAAACCCTGTCTTAAGCTGTATCAATATTAACTTAGCTTATGCAGCACATGAGGATCATGAGTTCAGGCCTCAGGCTGGAGAGGTCATCTCAGTCATACACCGGGTGATTCAAAGTAAAATAAAAGCTGAAGAGGTATCAGACCTAAAACTTCTTTACACCTATCCACCCCTTTGTATTGCTGCCACCCTGATTGCAACACAAGGTGCTGATTTAATCATCCAGATTGAGCGGCTGCTGGGCGGGTATTTGACTTTGTCTCCTCTGCTCCCTGTCAACAGTTTATTTTCTGCCTGGGCCGAGTGGCAGCTACTTTGCCTTCTGCCACATGCTTGTCAGCGAGCAGAGACTGGCCGTGTCAATATCTTTTAGTCCCAGGCAGATACACATCTAAAGGTTAGCACTGTGAGCTGGGGGGTTAATCAATTTTATCTGACCTTAATTTATACAGAGTAAATAATGAACTGCCCGCCCTGTATTAAACATTAACAGAAAAATCGTTGGTGGGGAGGGCATGGAGGGCTCAGGTCAGTCAGGATGGGATTTTCTTTGGCTTTTACAAGCTTTGCTAGTGACTTAGAGCAGGAGTTTCCAAAGTGGGCTCCAGGGAGCCTCACAGGTCCCTGACCGAGCGGCATGAACAATGTGACGGAATCTCTGGTCTCATTTTCACTATTCCCTGTATAAGAAACGCTCAATAGTTTACTTTTTAGCCATGATTCTGTGTCCTCACTGACAGATACAGTGTCACAGAACTGTAATTTTCACATCTATCACAGGAAAAGCACTGAAGGACGTTTGTTGTTCCAGTGTGGGAATTTTTGAGGGCACAGAAAGTAAATATAGTGTCCTGGGGAGCAAAAAGGGGGGTGATTTAAGATACAGCATTTCTCATTTCCTGCTTGTGTTCTGTGCAGTTATATTTAGACAGTAGCTCTAAAAAACATCTAAACTCTGTGTATAACCACTCTCCTGTAGTAGCATGCCTATAATAGATAATTACAGGATGATTGTACAAGTGAAAGGTCAATAGTTAAAATAAGTTGTGAATAGTTATTTGCGATTTAGCAAATGACTATACAGTATTTTGTAAATAATTCTAATAAATATTTTTGTTTTATATAGACTTTGTTTGTTTTATTTGGTATAATATGCATATAGCTGTTTTAATTTACCAATATTTTACATTTGTCTTATTTTTTAACTTATATAGAGTGTATAGATATGTTTTATTTTTGTCTTTTGTATAACTTGTACATACTAATACTGTACATAGCCATTTTCTATTCGTTTTTATATTATATTATTATTTGAATTGTTTAAATATTGTATACAGTGTGCATTGCTATTCTTTCTTATTTGTATTGTTTTTACCTGAATATACAGGTTTGCAGTTATTTATTTTCATTCTTATTCTTTAATATATTCGGAGTCAAATTTGATGCACAGTGTCTGTATATCTACTTCATGTCATCATGATTTACATTTGTATTTTCTCACATCTTGTAGGCATTTTGACAATTGTGCCCTATATTTTAGCGAATACTGGTAACAAATATCCTGGTAAGCCAGTTGCTCAAATATTTTAAATTTTTCCTTTTCATGCAATCACAAAAAAACTGTAAAGTTAATAAGAGTTGGATTAAAATCCTCTAGAAAAGTTAATTACCAACTCTGTTGCTTCTTTTTCTTGTACATCCATACATACAACCTTAAACAACCAAGCGAATGCTGTAGTATAGTTATTTATTTATGTATTTTTTTTCCTGCCTAAGTATCATAGATTCAATATTAATAAAAAGAAATAAAACATAATGACTTGGGCTATTATTTTTATTTTAACAGAGTTCAGATATGTGTTTCCCAAATCTGACTATCAAGTACATAATCCACCAGCTGTGATATTTGGCTATAGAGTGAATATTTTATTTAAAAAAAAGCTTGTTCTTTGAATGTTCCGGATGAGAGCTGGCAAAATGTTACTGTGTCTCCGTTGTGCTTCAAAGTCTGATTGTATGTTGAGAGGGCTTTGATTGGCCTCACTGAGGACTGCTCTGCTGCTGCATATTTACTAGATGAAAGGGTAGAGGGGGAAGAAAGTCAAAGAGGAGAGAGAGGAATGGGCGGAAACCATCACAAAAACAAAGGAACATATGGGGTGGCAGGACTTCAAATTGGGTGGTTGGGTAGGTTTGACTCATGCGGCCTTTGTCCTCCCTTATAATTTAGCATTTAGACTCGGCTGAAATGGCCAGTGCTCCCTCTGGAATTGGATTTCTGCGTTATATCAGCACCATAAGTCGACTTGTTTGTGACACTGGAAGTATATGCACTCAAAAGTAAGGAATTTCCACACAGTGGGCTCAGTGTATTTTTCATTTGAACTGTGGTTTCCACTGATAAGCTAACAGATTGTGGTCTTGGACCTTTTGCAGGAAAAAAAGACTTTTTCTTTTTTTTATGTGGCTGTTTAAGATTCATGGCAGGATCGCAGCATTCACTGATATCAGTGTGAAGGCAACATCCCCGCTTTGCTGTAACACCACTGCCTTTCCAGCCACAGCCACAATAACTGCGTTCCATTCAAGTACTGAACAATTGTACAAAATGCTGTTGTTGGAGTACAAATACAGGGTTCACAGCTACCTGGTCCTGCATATCCACTCAGTTACCACCAATGTCATCGCTGTTGTTTGGCTGACTGCATCCTCGTGTTATCAGAGGCAGCTCTCCATGAAATACAGTTCTTCAACACATGTGGTTGCCCTTATTGTGGGGTTGCTGATGAGCAGGTCGACTGTTTTATCTTCACTGAAGAACGAAAAGAAGGAAAAGCCTCCTTGGTTTTTGTTCAGTGTCAAAAGTTTCTGAAAACTGAAAGTGCTTTGCAGGCTGTCTGAGAGGCAGGGGTGAATCAAACAAAGAAAGGGCATCAGAAGCACAGAATGGGACATCAGTGTGCAGAAATCTTCAAGCCTGCAGGAGAGTCTGAATGACCCATACATAATAGTTTATATTTTTTTTATAAGGCCACCTGTGAGGCTTCTTTAGCATGTTCTCTCTACTGGAATGGCAGCCTAGAGAGCATTGCATCATTTTTTGAGTATGGACCGGCTCCACCCTCTAGTAGGCCAGTAGGTTATCATTCCATTGAATGGGAACCTATATTCATGTAACCGCCAGCTGCTATAATTAAATATCAATGAAAGCAAGGTGGAAGTGATGTTACAAAGTGTGAAAACGAAGGGGGAAACAAGGAAACAAGAGTACAAAAAAGAAAAAAATACTCTTGAACTAAGCAGGGTTTGAGATGGATGAGTGAAACAAACAGAGGACTTTCACCCAGGAGACAACGTCCTCAGTGAATAAAAGTCAATGTCGATGATGCTAGTCAAAGTAACCTAAATTAACTTCAGTGTCTTATGTTAACATTTATGTTACCAACACAACTAAGTCCCTTCCACTTAACCTCAAACATGATTTCCAGAATTTATGTGCAACTTCTATGTTTTTTAAACTATCTATATAACGCCTTACCAGGAACCTTTGTGCCCTCATGTGAGAGAAGAGGGTTGAAGCATAGTCATAAAAACACTGCAGCCTTCTATCTTAATGTAACTGCTCAGGTTTCAGTCACCAGCCATTAATTGGTTCTGATATCAACCATCAGCCCTATTAATAGGTGGGGGGCGGTCTGGGGTCAAGGAGGCTAGTCAGCCCCCACCTCCACCCCAGGCCCTTCATGAGGTCACCAGTGGTGCTTGGCATCTGTGAGGAATTGAAGAAAACCATCCAACCACACTATTCTGGGCTCATGCCATAATACATGTACCATGACTATGTAAAGAGAGCTTTTGGTGAGCAGAGCAGAGTCAGCGTGGGGAGGGGATATCAAGTAAGTTTTTAATTGAAC
>JAOWBC010001714.1:6393095-6409027 GCA_028566105.1 Hypoplectrus providencianus
ACTATGTAAAGAGAGCTTTTGGTGAGCAGAGCAGAGTCAGCGTGGGGAGGGGATATCAAGTAAGTTTTTAATTGAACAATTTATCAAAGCTGTAATGCGTTCTACACTTTGCCCAGCACTATAATCCTGAATACATACAATTAAAACATTTAAGATAAGTTTGAAGAACTTTTTCAATGCATGTATAGCTTGAGCAAGGCCCCAGACACTCCTCTGCTGGCCTGTCGCCACTGGCCAGCCTTATGGAAGGCCGGCCGGATGGCAGCACCAGATAAGCCCTCAATTTGTACTCCCCGAGCCAGAAGCCTTGGCTGGTGTTACAAGCTTGAACTCAAGTTCTAAATTTACTTGGAAGAGATAGCAGAGAGAGCCAGGCTGCACAAAGACATCTGTAACGTAGATGAAAGAAGCCAAACGTCCAGATCCCTGACAGCGTTGCCGGCGAAGGCAGAGTGCCAAACAGGTCACAGCCTGGTGACAACAATGGTGCTCGTCCTCGCTTTGGATCCATCTCCCCTCACTCCATCTTCCTGAGGAGCATTTTTGCGACCTGTCTCATCAGGGATGTGCCACTAGGATGTCAGAGTGATAAATAGGTCTGGTTACATGCCAGAAGAAGCCGTCTGCCTGTGTTACTTGTAAGCAGACCACTTCACATCCGGCTTTGTAGCCAGAGAGGCTTGTAGCTGCTTCGACAGCAGGCAGTACTTTTCCATTCAGATGGGGAAAAGAATTGGCTTAGAAAGATATATTAGTTTTCATATACACTATGTGGCACAAGTATTATCCTGCCATTTCATTAAAAATAAAAGAGACCAGTTAATGTGTGGATATGTGCTATGTGTTTGATTGCATATTTATAGCTTTCATATTGATGTATTATTTATTGATGAATTGTTGGCTTTAAGAAGCAGCATAATATCAACATATGAGGCAATATTTGCAAGATATTATAAGTGTAATATGGATTATGCAACTGGTTTCAAAGACGTTTGGGTGCTGTGTAAAAAAGTTAAAAGTAGTTATTAGTTTATATTAACAAAACAAAAGTGTATCAGTTGGATTATTTACTTCTTTAAAGCCACCTGCTCTGGTAGGTTTTGGGGAGTTTAAGGTTTAGAATGAGACAAAACATCTATAAGAATAAGGGTTCTTAAATAAATAACTAAATAAGTCTATTAGTCAGGCCTGCAACTTAATATTGCAGTCATTCTGCTTTATATTAGAGTAATTAGCTGTGTACTATCTTTGATTCATGCTTCTGAAAATCTGGCGGGGCTTTTCCCCTCACCAGTGTTCATCAGATAACCATTTATATTAATTAAAGCTTCATCAATGGCTTTAACAATAACAAAAGTGTGATTGTGAATTGGCCAGATTTATCAATCAGCCACACACCAATGCTGTTCGTTCCCTTACACTAAAAGGAGAAACAGTTTCTTCCAGTCTGCCGCTGGGAAGACAAAAGGGACCAAAGTAATTTACATCAATGGCAGAAAAAAAAACAAAAAAAAACAAAACAAAGATGGAAGAAAAAAAGAAATACGCAGGAAGTGTTTTGCTTGAGGAATTTGCAGGGAGGTTTCTGTGAGTGTTCTCTGCGTGAAGCTCCGATTTGAACCTCTCGCTGTTTGTTCTGAACAGGATGGGCGGGGCCGGCTACGACTGATCTGCCCGTGATGGCAGGAGGACAAGATGAAGACAATGCTCGAACAGAGGGAGGAAAGATAAAGGCCCCGAATCAAAGCGCATGCTGACCAACCTGTGGCAGAAACAACTTTCTGTGCTCCTGTGTTAGGGTCTTAGATCTGTTAATGGTCTTAAGGACTCAAAGAACCCCTTAGACTCAGGGAAGCTGAAGCAGCTTAATATTTACAGGGTACTATGTGAACCCCCAACCTGTTTGGTTCCCCCTCAGTGTCTGACTAAAGATTTTACCTTCTGCCAGCTGTATAAATCATTCATGAGGAAATCTACCAGATTAAAAGATCAGGTTTCTACAAAGTGTCTCGTTTGCTGCCAGAATCACACCAACCATGTTTTACTTTTGAGATGGTCACTGTATCACATCAGGCAACGACAGATCAGAAATTCCTGCCGTGACTTTGCCGAGAGACATGACACACAACATGATGCACCCCAACTGACCCTCGCCTGCAGGGACGTGAGCTGGTGATTGGGAAGGAGGCGTCAGGGATCCACTCCGTTGCTCTATTTAACATCAGTCTTTTTTGCTTTGCCGCATTTACCGCTGTTTGCAGAAAAGTGCTTGTTATTCCCATGGTCCACAACACTAGCACAGGACCTGTTACACTTCATCAAGGTGGTTGTTTTCCAATATAATATCCAAAGGATTAAAAGAGCATTTTTTTCACCCAGTGTTTATTCTTATACCCAAGACTTGTGTTTCTATTAACATGTGCAGTTTGAAGATTAGCTTGCGAAAAATTTGATGGAAATTACTAAAAACCTTTTGTCTTTTCTGAAAATAACTTAACTGGGCGTAGATGGAAACAATTTTTGCAGAGTAAGTCCTGATATGAACATAAGTGATCATTTAGCCACCAAGACTGACCGGCTGTTTCTACTCTGCCAGTCAAGACGCCCAACTGAATCAACTTCCTGAAGACTTTTTTTTTTACATTTTCTTCTTTAATTTGTTCTTCAATTGAACCTTTTGATGGAAACATCCCTAGTTTGGGGTTTCTTTAATGCCACATATCAAAATTTCCTTTATTGGAAACACGACTTATGCGTCAAGTCTGCTGGGTGGGCCATTACCTATCGTGTTATTGTGTAATAAATGGCTTCCGCAAACCTAAACCTGTTCGGTTTAGTGCAGACATTCAAAGTCAACTAAAGATGGATTGCAATAGCTTTTTTTTTTTTTATTATTATTTTTTTTTATCTCTTGCCATCATGACAAACACTGGGCCTTACAAGTTCAATTTAAAAGCAGCATTTATCCTCTTTGCAAAAGCAAGCAGTAGGATTTATGAGGATAATTTTCCTGCTGACTTGGAGACATGTCATACATTTTAAACCCTTATTTACAGCACCATGAAAAACCTTTCAAATATGTGTTTGTGTAGCATAAAGAGCTAACCTTTGATCCTGTTTGCTTATTTGACCTGAGCAGGAAGAGGGCAGAGAAGAATGAAAAGAAAGAAGGTGACTGAAGCTGAACAGCAACACCCCATCTCCACCTCCACCTCCCCAAAGTCCTCTCAACCCCTCAAGGCTGCCCGTAGCAGACCCAGATGGTCCGTCTCTGCTTAATAGCCCCCATGTACTTTTCTATCAGGACAGAGTGACAGGGACATACAAGGCCAGGTTAACCCAGGTTAACCATGGAGTATTTCCACTGGGGTTAACTGTTCTGACCCCAGACCATTCCAAACACCTTCCAATTAGGGAATCTACTATAGCTATCTACTTTTTCTCCCCAAAGGTCCAAAGGCATATCAAGCCCTTTGGGAGTTAAATTGATGGTATAGTGAGAGGCGGGTCTCTTTTTTTATCCAACTGCAGCCTCTGTTCTTAAGGGATTGATTATGGCTCCCATCAGACTAGTGTTTGCACACTCTCTGATCCTCTAATAGAAGCAAAGGTAGCTGCAGAAAGAGCAGAGCGTTTAGCACTGACGTTTGTGTGTGAAGGGAAGGGGATAAAGGCTTTAGTGGAGAAGATGAATAACCCCTTCTGCTCTTTCAGAAGCGCCGATTGAGCGCCAACTTAAGAGTTTAAATTAAGAGATTCTTGATGCGTCAAATGAGCTCCTCAATAAGCAAAGCCCTCTTAGCTTTCTGTCACTTGGGTCCATAAATTGAGAAGTGTAAGTTCTTTTTTCCCAGATGATAGAATTTCAGTCAAATTCTAAATGTACTTTTTGTTCTTGACAATTGTTTTTTTTTAAACCACAAAGCTCAAACATGCCATCCAGCAGTACTTAAAAAAACAACCTTTTTTCTTTTCTTCTTCTTCGTTTTTTTTTTTTTTTTTACACCAATACATAGTTGTCATCCAGCCCACTAATTAGCTGTCATGAGTTCTTACTCCCAGAAAATCCACTCATTCCTCAAATGCATGAAAATTGCCAGCTTACACATCTTAAAGCACTTTGCTAAACGCCATCTTACCTGCAAAGAAGTGTGAGGCGGGCCAAGCAGATTGTCTCTATTAATCACGTTTAACAATTCAGCTTAACGTGTTTATATACTCTGCCACGCGGAGTACAAATACATGTGCTGGGGCTCAGGCTCAGCCACTCAGCACTCAGGATGTTTCACATTTTGCTGCATCATTACGGTCACATGTTGGCAACATGACACAGAAAACTACAGAGCCAGCTGCGCAACATGCTGCTGCATTACAGCATTCATTGTGTTAGAAGGAAAAGAAACATGTGGAGACACAAAGCCTCGTTGAATAAGCCTGTCCAGGAGACTCCGATCCAGTTGTTGTGTTAACAATAAGTCCTTCAAACCCTGACACTCCAGGATAATTCAGCCTTGAATCTGCAACACCACTACAATCGTCAAGAGTTGCAAAACATACCTCAAATCTGTCCGGTTATCCTCTAGTGCAACAAGATCTAGAGAACAAGCAATGGCAGAGTGGACTATTGTCACTTCCACCCATGACAATTCATATGAGCCTTTGTCAAAATGACCCATTGAGCTCATGATAAGAGCGGAACATTCTAGAAAAAAAAAAAGGCTGCAGTTTCTGTCATTTTAAGGCAACAAAACCACTGAGGGTTAGGGCAAAATATGTCCTGGTTAGATGTTATAAAAGACGGTTTAAAGGGTAAATGAATATCTGTAAATTTCGGAAGTGAAGTCGTTATAGAACTACATGATAGAACTACCGTTGGTTATATAAAATGTGATTCACAAAACGTGAGCCACCGTTAGTATGCAAAAAATAAATCTATTAAAAAAAAACAAAAAAAAACACACCATTGACATGAACTCCATTCTCCTGGGTGCAAGTGTAATTTTCAGTCCACCACCCCTCCCATCCCAGTGTGACATCAAGTATTCAAACTCCCCATCACAACCATCATAACTCAGGTGTCAGTAAGATGGCGGTGGAGGAATGTCTAAAACTGTATTTTACTGCCTTTACAAACATCCTATAATGTCTCTTTTTAAGGGTAGACCAGTGTCTCTAGTGTGCCCACACACAGTGAACATGTTATTATGCTGTCTGCATGGTCGGGCCCACTTACAGGAGGTCGACATCATGGAGCAGAGTCAGGACCGCCACCTGACCGGGTCCCACCCCTGCCGCCCAGGTGTTCAGTGATAGATGCATCTGCAGGACAGGTCATGTGGTGGTCCTGCTCTCTCTCTTTTTTGCTCTATAAAGTCAAACCAGGCTGCCTGCTTTGATTCTCAACTGAATCAGATGTAATTTAAGCAAGTTAAAAGTTTGTGCAGGTGCAACACTGTGACATGCAGGGCAATCGTTTCTGAGCCAAGAGAAAATGAAATATAGTGATGTGAAGAAGGGTTAGGGTTGAGTTGCGCCACCCACAGATGTAATTTCCACCGGGGACAGAAGGGACATGTCCTCAGGTCTTCTCTAAGTCCTGTTTTTGTCAACCTTATATTTCCTCGCTAAAATGTCTGCTTCTAACTGTGCAACCACCAGAAATCAGATGAGAGAAGAGAAGAACAGATAAAAATACTGCCTGCTCATCTGGTAAGTTTTTAATCATGACTGTACTCTCACAATGTGTTTTCTCGCAATATGCAGAAATTGAACGGAAATTGATGTGTTGGCAGTATTTATTAAATAAAGCATCTCCCTGGAGTGCCACTTATCCTGCATGTGTTAGATCTCTCCCTGCTCCAACACAGATGATTCCAGTGATCAGATCATCATCAAGCAGCTTCAGGAGCTCATGAAAAGTTGATTATTTGAATAAGTTGGAACAGAGAGAGAGCCAAAACATGCAGGACAAGTTGTACTCCAAGGCATTTTGGAAACACTGTGCTTGTGCGGGCCAGCCTTACCTGCTGGTAGGCCAGTTGGTTGTTATCAGCCCATTGCATAGGCAGTTGTATTTACATAGTAATTGTAAAAGAGTTTACTTAGTACAAAGTGATGTGTCATGGCCAGAAAGAAGACAAATGCATTGAGAATAAATCAGCAGAAGTCATTCTTGGGGGAAGCGTGAGGTGAGGTGGATGGGTCAAACTAAACATTTACCCAGGACACCAGGGATTGTGTACCTGTGTCTTACCTAAATCAAGCATTTATAGTAACATGACTTAACTTGATTGCTTCACATATTTATGTAACTGTGTAACTTCTGGTTTTAAATCCTTACAACTTCTTCAATTTTGGCATCTATGAGCAGTCCTTTTACAGCACACAACGGTACATAACTGTTTGGTGCTAGCACACCACATTATTGCCATGAGCCTAAATAACTACTTCTGCAGCCTACACTGACTAATGGGATGATAGAATCCTGACAACGTCCATTGAATAGTCAATCAGGGTGTCAAATTTCCTTCAATATCTGCATGAGTCAACGGCTTAAACCTCAGAAAATACTGTAGACAAAGAAAATCAGTGATGACCACTTGTATAAAATCAGTTGCAGTGTTGTTGTTTAAACTGCAGCTGCATGTTGGTGTAATTTGTCATAGACACTGTTGGTCATCCAGCTCCAAACCGGTCGGGTAAACATCTGAATTGAAACAAATTGTCTCTTAGCTTGGCCATTGGAAACTTCCATTGGCCAGTTCACTCTACAGGAGTTTATGACTTGGAACAGTTGCATTTACTTACTGCTGTGGGTGCAGAGCAGAAGTGTATGTAAACGGCTGTAATTAGAGTTTGCTGCGGCTGGTTAATTCAACAGGCAACACTGCAGTGGGGCCAAAATGCAACACCAGCCCTGCAGCGCTTACACAACACCTGTCATTAGAGCATAAATAAAATAATCATTTATTACAGCTTTTAGAAAAAAAACAAAACATGAGCATCCTCATGTCAAAAAGTAGAATGCTTTTCACGACCGAAATACTGAGCCAACACAACCGCTTAGTCATTTGTTATAGTTGACGGCTGGGGCTGCACAATGCTCCTCATTCATTCCCTGTCAGCGCCGGCCATTGTAATTGAAAATAGCTTTAATTACGTCCCTGCATAGGGGTGGTGATGGTTGTTGTGAGAAGAGTCGAGGGGGCGTTCAGCGTAACACTCGGGTCTCCAAGAAAAGTAAGACAAACAAGCTCAGCGAATTACTGCCATTCTCCTAAGAAAGTGTGTGTGTGTGTGTGTGTGTGCTCACACATCCATCTCCCTGTGTCACTGTCATTCACTGCGAGTGCCCAAGATGCACCGTGTTGTTCCGGGGAACTTGTGTGTGCCGTTACATTGTGTGCTCCCATAAATCTGGGATTATTCTGCACAGATGACTGAACGTGTCCATCCACTGGTGCATGATTCGGGCAAACTACAGCCTCTCTCCCGATGCGTTCACAACGGTTCCCGATGATGACTGTGGCTCATTAAAGCCCTTCCCGTGACTACCACCCACCCACCCACACAAACACACATGAGACAAACGCACACATTTTGGAGAGAAATTGAGGTTGCTGTGTCAGTGGCCAGGCGGTGAGGAGCCTTGTACCAGGGGAGTAATTGAGATGGCCGGTGAAAAGGGGAGCGAGGCTTAGATAACCATCCACACAAGTTCCTGGCTGCCGTCCAATTATACCCAGCAGCCTCCACCACCTCCTGAACTCCAATTACGGCCGGCAAAGCTCGGCTAGTCAGAGAACCTGTCACCCCTCCCTGCGTTCCCCCCTCCCCCCCTCCCCCCCTACCATAACTGCCGGCAAGAAATAGCAAAGTCAAAGCAATGTGTGGTGTCCTCTGGTGCCTCAATGTGTCAGAATGTGTGTGTGTGTGTGTGAGAGAGAGAGAGAGGGGGGGGGGGGAGAGGGAGGTGATGTTTTGACCACAAATAAAAAAAATCACTGCATTGCATGAACCTTTCCCTATCGTATATTCAGAAATAGCGGGAATGCTGCAGATGTTTGGAATGAATGAGGCTGCAGAACATTTCACTGAGATGTTCAATTCGTAAGTCTGACTTCACTAACACACAGAAGGCAAATCACTGAGGAGGCACTGCCATGAAGCCACCAGGGTCCCAGAGACAGGACTTACTCTCTCTGATATGTAACACTACATATTGTGATAAACTGTCACTAAATAGAAATGATATCCTGTAAACATACAATCTATGAGAGCTTTTTTTTTTTTTACAGTCTTCTGCTGTCTAAATATATACATACATACATGCAGACAGAGTCACCAGTAAAAGTTGCAACATTGCGCAGAAAACATTGCATATATAACCAAGTCTGTGCTAAAAATAAATAAATAAATAAACGGTGTATGAAGGGACAGTTAAAAAGTAAAACATAGATGAAAGTCATTTCTTAGGAGGATTTATTCATTCTTAAAATGACACATATGTACATTTGTATGTAATTACCGAATGCGTGTTTTTCTCTCATGCCTCCATGGTGAACAAAGAATATGAATGAATGGATACAAAGTTCAGCAACAGCTAAACTAAACCAAAATAAATATTTCAACCTCTCAGAGTACACGTAAAGTATAATCCAAGTCTTGTTTATCAATTTCACACATATATCTTCCCAAACCCATGCCTTTTAGCCAAAATTTGACTATTCAAGCCCCCTGTCAGGCTTGCCCAGGCCTGTTACTCATCCAGACTGGCACACACACATGCACACACTCACTAAATAGCACGATTTTGGCAAAATACATGTGATGATCTGATACTGAATACACTGGAGAGTATGAAGATCCCTGAAGATATACAGCGTTACAACCAAAAACCCACAGTGGCTGAAGTACACATTCTACAGAAAAATATGTGAAAGTTATACAAAATATGGCTGAATAGTTTGCACTATACATCTACCTCAAAATTATTCCCTCTCCTCCTGCAGTAAATAATGCAGGAAGGTTTCATATTGAGTCAGCCATCCTCTTCGTCATACCGGCAACAAGCTCCTGCTTTCCATCGACATTTTTACATTCGTATATCTTATAGCAATTATTAGGGGACACATTTACAATCCTCCATGGTGTGAGCCAAGCCCTCACCATGCTGCAGCAGCTGTTCCAGTGCTCCACTGCTCAGCTCCCATGAGGATTTATTTTTCTGGAAAACACACTGAACATGTACAAATGTAAAGCAAAAGTTACTCTTATCTATAACAGGTTATGGTCATAGCTTTGTAAAATATACCCATCATAAAATCTACCTATCACCTCCGGATACCTGCTACTTTTGTACGTATTTTATATATTATAACTATATTATTATTATTATTATTATTATACGTATATATATACAAATATACATATGTGTGTGTGTGTGTGTGTGTGTGTGTGTGTGTTCATGCTGCCATTATTGTTAGATGTTATTATTATTACACTATCACTATTACTGTTGTTATATTTTCATTACTGTACCAATATATTTTATTGACATTACTAATGCATGATTATCAAATCATATATCATATTGTATCATATATATCTTATACTGTACTATTTTATATATTTATTCTGTTTATACTGTTCAGTAATAATAAGACTATTGTTAGCATAACTGCCACCATTTTGACGCTTTATTTACTTATTTTCTATTTATCTTATTTGTGTTTTTAATTGTCCTTGCAAGTTTGCAAGTGTCCATATTCTGTATTCTGCTATGACAAGTAAATTTCCCTTTGGGGATGAATAAAGTGATTTATTGTAGTTTTGCTCTGCCAATGCAAAAATGGTAATTCAAGTTAAACATATCTACATTTGTCTACAGTGGGTTTTCTTTTTTCTTTCAACCTCCTTCAACAGTGTGAGCATGAAGAGAGACAACAGCTGTAACCATCCATATATCCTCACCTGTCTCTCTTCAGGGTCCTAAAGGCCTGAAGGTTTAATGAGGCCTGTAAATGTTTGATGAAGCTGAAGTAAATCCAGCTCCAGACCGACATCACTCGCTGTACTTCCTGTGCTGTACAGACGGTTAAAATTACAGCTGTGGAGTGAACTAAAAGTTCAAAGAATATTATTTATTTTCAAGTTACTTTCAAGTTTCAGACCATGCAGGGACAATCAATAGGACGACCAGAAGCCATGGAGCCTCTGGTTCAGTTCGAGGGATGTTTCTGAACAGCTTATTGTGCTCATAAAGCTTCTGTTGACCTTATCAAAAGAATAGAGTGAATGTGCGTTAAGTTTATGTATGCAACTAAATTATTCAAGGCAGCAAGGATCAATATTTTGATGTGAATAATGAATGAAATGAATATGTGTAATGTGAATGGAGCTGCTCATTAAGATGAACCCAGGGAGAATTGTTTGTTTCTTCAGCTCGAGAAAACTTTTCAGCGCTTTGAAGCTCATTTTGATGTTCAGGTTCATATCGTGTTTTCAGTTTCTCCTTGACTATTAAGATGCTTTAATGTTTGAAAAACACTTGTTATTCTCACGCTGCTCATGGCTGCTGCACTCAGCCCTCTGTCTGAAATGCTTTGCTGTAGAGCCTGTAGTTTCTTTAAGCCCTCCTCCTGAAGAAGCCCAGCTCTGATTGGTCAGAGTTTCTAGGACTTTCACATCTGCGCTCCCTGTATCTCTGTAACTGCCGTCATTGCAGCAGGAGGGTTGAATGCTATGGAATATAGCACTTGAAAACCAAAAACCACACAATCGAACATAAAAAATGTGAGCGGAAATTGGGGAACAATCAAAAGCCAACATGACGGTTATGCTGATGCTAGCATAAAGCTACATAAAGAAGCGCTGTCATGGAGGATGGCTATTAACAACAAAAACAATAAATGTAAATGTACTCTGTTCGTAGTAATATGATCTACATTTATACATAAATTAACAACATCTGCACCTAAGATAAGTTTCCCCACTGTCAGCATGTATATTAATTGTTTCAATAGGTGGCCTCTGTTTGGAAAATTTAAAGCTTGCCAATTCAGAAACAGCGATGTTAGCTGACCCTGAGCAGATGACCATTTATAGAAAGCCGTCACTAAAACAGTTCAAGACAAGAGTAGAAACATTGTTTATATATGTTTATCATGTTCTTTAAAATTGAACATCATGCATCTTGCAGAAAACGGGAAGCCTGATAGATCCCATTTAACTGAGTGTTTTTGTTTTTTAGGCACATAAACTCATCAACCTCCAGCAGCTGCAGGCAGCTGTTTCCAGCACAAAAAAGGCTGTGATAGATTCACTGTGCACTACCTGCTGAGCATCCACCAGCAGACAGACATAGATGCATTTAACAGGTAAAGAGCCAGCTAATTACCTCAGAGCGAAAAGGAGAGCAAATACTGGGATTAGATCCCACAGGTGGACAGCTCCAAATAAATGTTGCTATGTGAACATCTTAGCTAGATCAACTTAATTAATCAATTCTATGGCCATCGACTCCACATAGTCAAAATTGTTCACTGTCATGTTAACTAGCTAATAGCATTCATGCATGCATACACACTCATGTCTTTCCTTATTTTTTGGGGGGAGAAATACCCATTTTTACAAGCAATGGCCTATGAAAGGTATGAAAACAATCTGAAAAGATTTGAGCTTAAAATAATTTATAAATAAATAAAAATAAATTCAGGGCCAAAAGCCACCAGCCCACTCCGTCCCTGGGGTTGTGATCAGCAATACAAATGGCCACAAATGCACAAAGATTTCTGACTATTTATTTGATTTTTCACCATCAACTCGTTGTTAATTTATTTCATAGCCAAGGGCTTGGCATGCCCTCCAAAAGTTTGTATCTCCATCTTCCAAAAGGAACTTGAACACTTTTATACATGTAAAAACAGTGCTGGCATCCAACAAAGGATATCTGATGTGAGCGGTTAAATTGTGGAGAGCTACGATTGGTAAGACGTATACTATAGCCCCATTCTGTAAACAACTGCCTTTATATACACAGAGCAGATCAACCGCAGCAATCAACATCCAGTGTTTTCACATGTAAATGAGGCCCAGATGCAAATTGCTATATCCATATAAATACCTCTGGGAATACTGAAGGAATTGAATGAGTCAGAAATATGCCGCAATCTTGCAAATGCTAAATTATGTCATTAGCATCTACAACTTCACAAAAGTTGCTTTATTGCTTTGTTGTTGTTCTTCGCGGACGGACAAGGTTTATTGTTCTATTACCTCGCTTCCTTCCTCGACTTCTGTTTTCTCCTATTGAACAAGATCTTTTAGTCATGGCCCGAGGAGTCTTTGGAGATTGCCATCTTTATCAAATGTATCCGATCGTTGGCTGTGCATTGTTGTGGTATTGTGTGCTTGTATGGCTCCTTTTTTTATCCCCCCGTTGTGGGTTTCATTTGTCCCTTGGGACTCATAACCAATCCCAACATTTTGATGGATGCATTCATTTCCCGGTTTCCGCTCGCCCCTAAAGCGATACTTGCTCTCCTTTTATACTTACCCAAAGCACCCAGCCAACAGCACAAACCATCGTGCATCAGCGAGATATTATTCAAAACAGGTTGTGGTAATGACTCCAATCTGGAATGAAGCAGCTTGGCATCAATTTGGGCGAGTAATATGAGGCTGTGACTCTCGCCATTGCTTTTGAGTAGATTTTTGAAAAGAATGGTCAAAATGTATACTGAACTGACACTATTTTAATGTTATTGCCCATCAAAATTCAACATTGGGTACTTTTGAATTCCTTCCCTCTGTGTGTGTGTGTGTGTGTGTGTGTGTGTGGTGCTGTCCCAGATGGAAATGTTGATGACTTCCTGCATAAGGCTACAAATGTGAACAGCACTTATGGCTTTGCAGTTCAGATACCATGGACAGTGCGGCCGCCTCACAATGTGTTCAGCACTTTGGACAGCTCCATTGGCTGTGCAAATACAGCACTGAGCCTGAACTGCCCCATTTACTTTCAAGTACCAAGAACTTTGGATAACTTTTGACTTGCGGCACCTCTTTGACCACACTGAGCAGCTCATGCGGCTCTGACGAGTCCATGTAGGAGTATTTAGAGATCAAGCCTGTACCAGCATGTGCATAGCAGGGTAGTTATTTTGTCATAATAAAGCAAAAAGAGCAATATCCAACTCATGAAGGGCATTAAATTGTTCCTCACTGTTGAGCTGTATTTTGGCAAATATGACACCTGTGATGGAACAATTTTAGGTCTGATTAAACTGGGCTGAATGTGAGAGGGGGAAACACAAAAAAACTCAAAACTGAATCTCTGCACTATTTTTCATGCAGCGTTGGGATATTGATAAATGCTCACCTTCTCTTGTTGTAAACATTCGCAATGAGGTTTATCTTTGACTCTCAATGACAATCACATTCAGTCTGTTATTTAGTCCTGTTCAAGGGCTAGTCAAAATTTGCCATGAGGTTGTATCAGGCACTCACGCACACTCAGTCAATTAAAAAAATGTCAATCAGGTTAAGTTGAGAATATTTATAATATTTTCAACCCTTTCATTTAAAAAACAATTCAAATGGGAAATTAAAGCAATATCTACGCTCTTTTCAAATCCACCAGACTTCATTGACAAAAAACAAAAAAAAACCACAACAATGCAATTTAACCTTGCTGTTCTACTGCTACCTTGATTTGTCACTTTATTTGTGTTGTTGTGTGACAAAATCAAGTAAATGATTGTTACTGTTGTCAAAGTAGTCTGGTGGCTTTGAAAAGAGCCCAGAACATCGTGTTTCAGTTCAGCCTGCTTTAAATTAAACAGGGCTGCCTGACAGTGAGGTAAAGTGCTTCAAATAATCTTAATATAGCATATGAGTAAACCACCTTTTACTTTCAGTTAAACAGCTCTAAACTTTACCCCTTACTCCAACAACTAGAAATCACTGATTATTTCTCCTCTTGTTCCTACTATTGTTCTGCACTTGTTAAAGCCGTAAAGCTGTAGTGAGATTAGGGTTTGTGTTACTTTCTGCTGTGCTATTACTAACTAAGACTTGTGAGTTTCCCCATTTCACCCCGGTGCTGACTTCGACATTTAGGACTGAATTCTTTATAATTTATTTCAAGGCAGCACACAGCTTGGCTCCATCATATATCAGAGGGTTGCTGATGCTATATTGGTCCCCTGGGCACCTCAGGTCATTGGAACAAGGACTTGAGGCCACGCTCAAAAGTTACGACTTGTGGTGACCGAGCTGGACCTCAGGTCAGCGACCCAGTCTATTTCAAATGCATTTTAGTTATAGTTGTTTTCCCCAGATTGACCCTTTTGTTACGTTCCCACTTCCTGTCATAGTTTCTTACATTCTTCAATTTTCTGTAAAGCATTCTGTAAACCTGGCTTTCAAAAGTGCTTTTAAATAGGTCAGTAAGCTTTAATGGTGTTCAGATTTCTGCTTACAAAAGAGCAATGTGTAGGACTGAGCAACACTGCCAAAACATTTTACTGAATGACTCAATGAAGTCATGGTATTTGGATGTTGAGTAATGTTGCTTTCAGCTGATATACACGCACAATAACATTTTGAGAAACATCATTAGATAAGTGGGTAGTCACTCAGTATTCAGTCAGTGGCATTCATTGTGCAAATGTGTGCTTCAGAAAACTGAATTAGTTAACCAGGAGTGTAGGTTTGGTTTCAGAAGGGGTGGATGCACAACGGTTTGAACAGTAATATAGTAGTATAATATATATTATACTACTATATTACTGTTCAAACCGTATTAATATTACTCTATTATATATATATATATATATAATAGAGTAATATGCATAAGATACCATGAGAATACATTACAATTAACATAAAATAATATTTGACAATAACAGTGATAGACAAAAGACTTCATCCATCACTAATGCATATTCCAGCACTAACTCTACCAAATTAAGTGTTACTGCTAAATTATCATTTTAAAAAAAGGTTGTATTTACTCATTTTGTGTTTTTTTTTTTTTTTTTATTTTATTTTCACAGTGTGGAAGCAGATTTTGTAACCAGGTACCATGGAATACCACCGGTCAACAATTGGTGTAGTTAGCGACATGAAGACTTACCAACAAATTAATTATTCATCCAACTTTAAAAAAAAAAAAATAAAAAAAAAAAATAAAAAGTTATTGCTATATTTGACCAATCCATGTTTGTTTCAACCTTTTGGTTCCTATGATTTTATTTTTATATCTATATTGTGGGAACATTTTTCCTTTTGGGAACTTTTATTTTCTTAAAAAATGGTTACATAAGAGACATGAGTGTCATACAGTTTAAGCTAGTAATGTTGCCACTTCTGGTTCCTGTGTATGTTATTACTGTACAGCACTGAGAGGAGCATGCTAACTCAGCGCTCTCTAGTTAAGCTTACACAGCAGCAGTCAGGTTGTTCTTACTCTCCCTGTGAAAAGGAGACCTGGTCACGAGGAGCTGCTGCACTGATTTTATTGTGTTCTACACAGAATAAAGAAGAAATGGCCCCTTCCAGTTGGAAAGGCAGCAGTTGTCCTGGTCTGATTGAACACACAGAGCAGAATAGCAGCCATATGCAAATATATGAAACGTGGCACACAGAAGGAAAGCTGCATCTTGTTGAACAATTTGGTTGAAGTGTAGCCCCACCTCTGCCCCTCTCTGTGACTCATGGTGAGGTAGTCTGCAACTTTAGTTACCGTAGCGACAGATTTCTCACGCCTAAAGCTTATCAAAATGCATTTGATGTCAAACATGCTCCAGGAGTGTCTGTCAGCTGTTGCTCAGATTTCAGTGTAGCATGAAGATTAACCTGTTAAAGCATTTTCACCACTCAAGCATAGAAGTGTGGAGTTCCACACAGGCCTTCATCAGGTGGAATAA
>JAOWBC010001714.1:6427442-6441296 GCA_028566105.1 Hypoplectrus providencianus
TTTGTTTTGTTTACTTTTCAGGCTCTACATAGCCCCTTTCTCTCTGCCTTATCTGTGACCTCAGAGGACTGTTTGCACTACTTTGAGATCCTCAGGCAGAGGTCTTGGTCTGTTCCAGAGGCCTGGCTGAGTAACTAAAGAGGACAGAGTGTGTGCAGTTAGGGCCCCGAGGCTCGAGAATGATCTGCCCGAGGAAATCAGGTCGGCTGGGTTAGTGATCTTCTTTAAATCCCTTCCCTAAAAAATACTTTTGTCTGAGAGACTTTAAACCTCCTTTATCCTTCTTTTGTTTGTTTAAAATAATGTTTTACTTTTCTTGTTTTTGACACTGTATTGGTTTCAATACACCAAACTGCTTTCAGAACCGTAGACCTCAACCCTGTTCTTGTGCCATTTTGTCCAAACATTAGATCTGCAGCAGTACACAAAGTGTATAAGTGTGCTTATTCATAAAAACATGGCAGTTCTACAGTTGATTACATTAAACAGCTGTGGAATAAACATTTTTGAAGAATTTCTAAAAACAGCATACACATACACAGGGAAAACATTGTTAGGGTGGGCCTTTGTATATATGGTTGAAAAACATTTTATGTCAGTCCCTGTGTGCAACAGTACAATCATTTCCTGTCTGGAGAGCTTGTTTGTTTGTCCAAAGCTGGGAACACACATCTGTTTTAGATTGAATCAAAATGACTATGGCTAATTTAAAAAAGCTCACTCTAAGTCACAAGTTGGAGGGGGCCAAACCAGAGCTCAAAGGAGATTGTTTTCATGTCACGGTCAAAGGGCCAATAAATGCACAGTTGGCTAACATAATTCCCATACCAACTTTATTAAGGGATAATACTTCAGATTATGTGTTTTTGAGTGTATTCTGCTGCCACTAACTGGCTAAAAAATCTTCTGATAATATGTTAACTGTATAGCCTTACAGCAAAAGGAAATTAAACATAATTTGCCATTATCTCTCGTCATAAAATGTGTGCTGCTTAGAAATACAGAGGTGTCCAATCACTAAACATTTTAATCCAATGTTTGAAGTGGCAGAACTTGAAGGTTGGTTCTCTATGACGCGCTGCAAACCCCAGGACATTATAGGATAACAGAGCTAGGGGATAAACAGATGGAATGGAGGGTACAGAAGAACCTGTAAGAGGTTGCAGTGTGTTACCCAGTGATTCATGCACATGGCAGTAAAATGATGCATTGAAATTTAACTTGAACATAACTCAGATATGGACTCTCTCATAGGCTTCGGTATAATGGCATCCAATTATAGACCTTGTAAATGTAAATGTCATGTAGTGGTTCTATCCATACCTGATAGGACTATTATGGATGGTGATGATATGCTTGTTTGAATGCTTTGGCATCTGGTGCATGAGATGGAACATGAGAAATGTATTAAAGTGCTCTTCAGATGACTGAACAAGACGTCTTTCTTTAACCTTGTCCTCCTGATGTTTTTAATCGCTCAAGACAGACTGAAAGTGTCTCCAGGTTTGACTGAGTAATACCCCTGTTTTGACCAGTTTCAGTGATTGTTCTGAATGGGTGGACGTATTCAGTTGAAACCAGTCACTTGAAAACCATCTCATTACGTAACTTTGTATGTCTGTATGTGTCTCTATGTCTATACGTCTATAACACTGAACGTAACATGTTAATGCCAGACTTAGTTGTAAGCTATTACCGTCTTGCATACATGAGCCCGCCAGTGCTGGCCCGTATACATATAATAACAAACAGTAACCACTTTTTCAAGGTTCCAAGGTTCAAGACCAGCAAAGAGTTGATGACACTGTTGAACCAGTTTTCCTAGATGGGAGACAGTTCTTTGGCCATGGAAAAACAAAGAACCCTCTCACCATTGGGCTATGGCCAGGAAGCGGCCAGGAAGCAGCTCCAATGGAAAAAAAATTGGTGGCATGGCTGTTATTGCAAAGTTTATTGATGTGAAAGAACCCATTCCTCAAAATGACTCATACTAAGTTGTGATACCTATAACAAAGTATTATTCAACTACACTATAGATTTGTTTTTTTTTACTTGATTAAGGCATAAATGTTTTTTCCAGCTTTAACTAAGTACCAAACTCTGTGCAGCAAATTAACAACAGACAAAATGGCAAATGATGGTGCAGCCACGACTCATTTCTCTAATCGCTCAATGTGCCAGTATTGTGCAAGAAGCCCAATATGTCTGTCTTTTTGTAGAAGATGAGATGTGGAAAGGCAGGCTGCTGTTGTGCATAATAGCACACATAATTACAGAAGATAGGAGAAGACTTTCAGTTGTTCGGAGATAACAAGGTGTCGTCTCCTGTAGTGGCTGACATGTATTTATGCCACACAACGAAAAGAGGATGCCATTAAGCTTGTCATCTGACAAAACAAAGCTCTGTGTTAAATTAGGTTGCAGGGAAATGGTAAAGGTACTGGGATAAGGAATCAGCAGTCCTCTGATGGCATTTCCTCCCAAACTCATGGCAGTGGCTTTAAATTAGTTTTAATGCTTTGGGTCTGAAACAGAGAGAACCCCATTCCTCCCCAAACCAGAGATGTGGAGCTTGGAGCAGACAGAATATTTACTGCTTTCATTTTGTTTTGAGACAGCAGCTTATTGCTTATTGTGTTCCATTATTACCGCTTCCAACTGGGGCTAATTTATTTAGATTAAACAGCACAGTTGTTTCTTTAATGCATTTTGGAAAAAAACAAACAAACAAACAAAAAAAACATTGTATTGTCTGAGGTGGGGTGAGGAATACAATTTTACTAAGATAATGTTTATTGAAGTACAAGAGAAATTAAGCTATCCCAGGTTGATTCCAAAAGATGAAGAAAAACAAGGCCTGTGACTGTTTTAGCCTGGAGGTATTTGGAAAGATCATTTGGCTGCATGACCAGGCCCAGTTCCCCAACCTTACAAAAGATTATGAATCTATTATAAAACAATGACTCAGGTTACTCAAGTATTTTTTTTTGTTAGTTTGGGCAAGGTGCCTACTGTATGTAAAGACATAGATGAGGGACAAGACTGAAAGTATTCTACACCATATTACATACTACAAAGGCTGGCAAACCAAACCAATGGAAAATGTTTACAATGGAATCAGACCTGCCTCCAGTTCAAGGATATGACACCCAGTGCCTGGAAGTTGACTGGGAACTGAAAGGCCTTTGGCTCCAATGGGAAAGTCCAGGTGTATTCTTCTGTACAATAAGGGGGTATTGATAGAATTTGCCATCTTTTCTCTACTTAACATTGACCATCATATATTCCTTTTTAGCTCTGCCAAGGGGGTTATGTCCAGTGGCCCATACGGGTCAAACAAATTCAAAAGCTACGCCAAAAGCCAACAACACAACACAACACAAGGAAAAAGCTTTTTCTATTGAGTGCTTTTGGCATTGTGATGTGGCTTGAATTTGTTCAACCCATATCTGCCACCACAATTATGCCTTAAGTTTTTTTCTGTCTATCCAGCAGGATGATGGAAAGCTGCAGGGCTAGTTTCAGTGAATTTTTATGCAAGGGTGGCTTTGAAAGAGAGTTCTCTATCATTTTAAATTGCCTCCTTGATCTATAACCTTAGTTCTATGTGGTCATGCAAGTACTGGACACAAGCATTTGTTGTGTTTACATTCCAATCCAGAAGCAAACATGAGTGTCTGTACCAAATTTTATACCAGTCCATCAACCAAAAATGTGAACTCACTGGTGTTGGTTCTGTGCATGAAAACTTGTTGTTTAGCTATTTCAATCTGGAACAAGGGAATGTAGTCACCAACCTGAATTTCAAATTTTAGTTTTGCAGCTTTTGTTAAAAAAAAAAAAAAATGCTTTGAAAAGTACAGGCATGGCCCTGGATATATCTGGATCACAACTTGCTAGCCATTTCACATTAAGAACTTGGCGATGACTGAGCATTCCTAACATCCTGAACGATAACACAATTTCTTATGATCTTCGAACTGTGTCTGAGATTCCAGTCATGGCTTACCATTGGTGAGTGTCTTCCTTTAGGCCTGTCGACCGACCCCTGCTGTCTTACTGCCACATATAACTCCTCTTAAAGTTACTGGATAGATTTTCATACTTTGAACCTTGATTCACATCCCTTGTACCCTGCCAGAGGCAGTCTTAGTGTGGCCTGCTCTAACCCCTGACCATGAATCCCCAAGTCACTGAGTGAACTAACAGCATTCGGTATGTGACTAGAAATTCAAGCCCACACACACTACCCTGACTCTCTCACCTCAGAGTGTCTCAGCTTTTCTCGCTCAGTGAGTTCTATTAAGTAAACAACGACTGTAAGCTGCTGGGCTGTGTCTGCTCACATTCTGCCTTTTTTTTCTCACATATTGCCCTAAGTTGTAGAATGAATCTTTCTTAATGTCTTTGAATATGGCTATGCAGCCAGGTGTTGCATTCTCAAGACAACACTTTGCATATAGACAGAAGAAAGTGTTGTTATTTCTGCCTGTCAGGAGTTTTTTTTTCTTTTTCTTTTTACCTAGGCACAGGTTGAGTTTCAGAGAAATCATGGTTTTAACCTTTTAATCAGTCCTCAAATTTTTACATCTTTTGCCTCATCTGCATTATCAATACTGGATGCACTTCCCTTTTGCCCCTTTTCAAACAAAGCAGTTCCAGGGCCGGTCCAGAGCCAGTGCCTTATCTTGACCAAGTTCTTTGCTTTTTGACTGGCAAAGAACCAGCTCTCGGCCAGAAAACAGGTTCATGAGCAGCACCAACTTTTTGCTGGACTTGAACGGAGAACCACTTACATCAGGGGTTATCGTTACCAACATGGCAAATAAAAACATCTGTTATTCATTTTATTTGTTTGAAAGCTGTGTTATTGCTATGGGCTAGCGCTAGCTGGCTAATGTAAGCAGGCTAGTGTTTGCTAAATTCCAACATTTAAATCTTACGTTCTGCATCAACATCTAGAGAGATCAAGATGAGCAGCACAGATGAGTTGTACCAGTCGTGTTTGGATGAGGCTCGTTTGGGCTCACAAAGTCAGGACCAACACTTTTAAAGACACAATGTAGTCTGCTGTTGTTATTTGACTTGCTGATGGACTGAAAATGATGCTTTTTCAAATTAAAATCCTGCAAACACAATGTGCTTAACCTGGAGAGAGACAGGGGAGACATATTTGACAGGATGTGGGACCCTGTGCTGCAAATGTTTCGAGGAAAGGACTAATGTGCCAATCTCTGTGAAACAGCTTTCTGTGTGTGTCTTTTAGTCTATTCTTTTTGTGAATATGTACATTTTATTTTACCATTACTATTAATTGATTCATTTCAACTTGCACATGAGTGCATACAGTATTTCACACTTAGCAACTCGTCAGATCATTCTGCCAATGTTTTATCAACACTTTTGAAAGGAAATGGAGTGAAAAGAAGAAATTTGTAGAAAAACAAAATATGACCACATAAAATGCAATGTACTAATGAACATATTCCTGGAGGGGTCGTGGTTTAAAGATAAGCTTCTCTTAATTGTAGTTGAGGAAATAATCAAAGGGTTATTGCTTTTGAATTGACCCATCAACAAACTGAAATAAGCAGGAGATCATCAAACAAACACAAATCCAATACAAACACCGATAGCTGGCAAATCATTGACGGTTAAATTTAACACATCTCCTTTCTGCTTGGCCAAAGAGAGCAACAGATAACTGACTGCTGCTGTGTTCAGCTAAATATTTTTAAAGGTCCACTGATTGTCTGCTTAAAGTCAATAAAAGCAAATTTAAAACGAAATGAATTGAATAATTTTGTTGAATGATGAAGTGGTTGGCGTCTGCTGTGATCAAGCACAGGACATAAAGGTCTGTTCCAGTGGTACTGGAAGGAATGAAAGCAAGCAACGTTTAAGTTAAAGTCATCCTTTCAACAGTCCACCAATCCGCATCGTTCTACTCTCTGGATCATGTGCGTCACTGTATTTCTTTAAGTACTAAACTGTGGGTGAAGTTCATTGAATGTTACACTGTCAGTGTAAATAAAATACCATGTATTCTGCTTTGTCTGCCACCGGATAAACAACAAACCAGTCTTTTCTTATCGCCTGTTCTCTCCTTGAGTCTGTGTCTAAACAGAAGAAAAAGCACATGAATATAATCCCTTAGACCCAGGAGCAGCACACACAGTGTGGAAAGGGATTATTGATTCCATGTCATGAATAGGTAATGGAGGGAAAGCATCTCACCCAAAAAACAAAACAATTCGTCCTCTCTGGAGTGATATTCTGCCAGCGCTGGCAGGTTTTGGTCATTTGAATAGAGACAACAGACTTGTCAAGATGGGGCTTGGACTTTTCTAGCTTCTCAAACATGGTGAAATTCTCCTAATGGCATCTCAGGCAAAGGGCTTTTACTTGGACCCAAGCCCTGTTGCTTCAGCATATATTCTGGTTAAATGTTGATTCTTGTCTGATCTACAGTCTCAGAAACATCTTTTTCTTAAATGCTTTTGAGGGAGATCAGGAACTTGACTTTGGCTCATTTGGCCAGTCAGCTGGGATGCCAGAAATAATTTTGCACATTCCTACAGAACCAATATATGTTGTTAACCATAGCTACCAAAAACTAAACCAATCTGACAACCTTTAGCATCTGTATGAATCACACTAACCAAGTAAGCCATCTATCAACCAACTAATTCACTTACCTGAACCAGTTTAAGGTCGAGATTTTACTTTGTTTGTGACCAGCTTGAAACTCCATGTCACCATTTGTGTAAAACCTAAATATGAGTCTGATTTTGCTGCCTGTACAAAGGCTTTATACTGTCATTTTTGAGGGGAAATCAGTCTTGCAAATTAGCAGTGAACAGTCAAAAATACACATTTTACTTCCCATTTATTGTAGCATTATGATCCGTCAGTATTAATTACAACCAAAGGACAAACCAAATCAGGCCACTTCTACCAAACACAGCACAAAATTAAAACTGCCATCCTTGTTTTTATTGAAATGAAATGAGCACTTCATTATGCTGAGATAGCCCTTTTACTCTGTCAAGTTCACCGGCATAAACCAAGTGAAAATCACTTGAATTTGTTGAAACGTGACCCTGTTCAGTGAGGTAATTTGACTAATTTGATACATTCTAAAATTAGCTTGATAAGCCTGGAAACAAGATGAAGGCCCTGTTTTAATTTTAATTCTCTAAAGAGGTAGTGTGCATGTGTAGCACAGCAAAATGACTGCATCTGATGCCTGCTGACAACAGCAACACATGGCCGTTTTATCCTAAATATGTCCTCTGTCTGACTTCGGGGCTTTCCAGGAGCATGCCCATGGCCTTAGCAAACCTCTAAAAGCCACAAACGTCTTCAGCCATAGTTGTGTTTCCACTGTTGCCTTGTTGAAGGCCATTTTAAATTCCGTGGGTGAAGTTCCGTGGGTTTCTCTGAGAGTACATGTTGTCCTGATGGCTTGAGCACAGCGCGGGGGCAATGAGGGTGTTGCTGCTTGCGACTCCATCTCTGAGGACAGCGCAGTGTCACATCTCGTCCCTAATTAAGGCATAAGAACATGCTGGGTCGATGTTTGTGAGAGGGGAAGCAATACAAGATGGGCCTCACTCCAGAGCTTTTTTTCTTTTTTTTTTGAAAACCTTTTTTAACACCCTGCTTCACATTCATGTAGCTCTATATATTCACACCTCAAAGCCTCCTGGTTTAAACCCAGTCCTACCAGGAATTGGCAGCTGGTGGGGTAAGTGCTTCAGGCACACCTCGGTTCTGTTCTGGGGGGTTAAGTGCCTCACAAACATTTCTGTGAAAGCTGTCAGGCCAAAGCGTAGGTGTTATTCACTTCATTCGCCTGTATTTTTTTACAGCTGGGACGACAACTGGAACTGTGACCTTAGACTTGCAACTCTAACTTCTTTAACCTTTATGTCACCCAGGGGTGCAAGATGTGTGTGCACATCATGCACATATTGCCAGGCGTCCTGATATTGCCTTGGCCTAGTTATAACGCACCTCCCCAATAACCTTTATTTGTAACTGTATGACTTATTTATGAAATAAAACAGCACTGTGATGCCACTGGATGTGCTTTGTAGTATAGGCACACAGAACAATATCACTAAATGAAAGAACAGTAGGAGAGGAAAAGATAGTGAAGCAATATTGTACCAGCGCCAGGCCTCAGGCACTTAATACTGGTGGGTGAATTTGGTTGCCAGGGCAACTGAACATCCAGCATTGCAGAAGTGCTTAAATATATTTTTCATGAGATTGTATGAAATGGGGAAAAGAAGGTGAAGAGTGAGCAGTGGTGTCACGGCGTTCTTGCATAAGTGCAGTAAAGACGCTACAAGCGCAGCAGCAGGTGGGCACGGCGGCCGATACCTCACTGCTGTGGACGGCACCGCAGCAGTCTGTTACTGTTATCAATTATACCAGGATCATTTTTAATCCAGGAAAAATAAATAGCCCACAGGCAATGTATGCAGGAGGTAATCGTAGACAATCCCCCATGTAAATAGCAAGTGAAGAAAAAATCTAATTGGTTGTTATGTTGCGTTTATGTGATATCCTAATTGGTATTCATGCTAGAAGTGTAAAGAAAATGGATCCTGTGTTGACACATGAAATACATTTAAAGCGACGCAATTATTCCCAGGCAAGTATTTTCTTCCGCCCGCCATTTATTATTTCCCAGCTTCAAAAAGCACATCAAAAGCCTCACTGGCTGCAACTAAAATCTCACAGTTGGCTGGCCATCAAATTGTGTGCATCAGTGTTGATGGTAATGCTTAGTAATAATGGTTGTAACGCATGTCAAAGAGGAAATACGGGTGACATTTTGACATCAAAGACAGCGGCTCCGGCAGTTTGCAAACAGGCTCAGAGAACCAGGAAGAAAGACATAGTTGCAGGTCTCTTTCTACTTCCGGCCTATTGAACTTCCAACCTCCCTTGCTTCGTCAGATGGCTTCTAGTTCTGTAGAGAAACGCTTTGGTTCACCATGCTAGGGTCCACAAAAAAAAACAAACAACTAATAAACCGCATTGCTCAATGAAAGCTCTATTCTACAGCTGGATGATGTGAGAATCCGTTTCCAACTTGCATCCAGCCTGGATCACCCCTAGTATCATGAGCACTCAGCCAATAAGTTGCAATAGGGATCTGAAGATGTTTCCCAGTGGCAAAGATAAAAACTACTAATCCTTTAGCTCACAAAATAAACTGAAATTGCTACTCGATGCCGAAGGATAAGTATTATGTATCTAGTGTGAGTGATCTACTTCAGGCTGGCTGACGCCATATGGTGTTCCAAAGGGCCCATCCTTCACTTTCACAACCCAGGAAGAGGTGCCCAGAGCAGGGATAAGAAGCTGGAAGGCTGTCTCCTGAGTCTGTTTCGCTCTCTAGGTAGATGGTAGCCCCTCTGAGAAGCCTGTCCCACTAATTACACCAAAAGCAGCCCTCACACCCACCCACTGCCGTCCTGTGTTTTCAGATCACACCTCTCTCTGGCTGCCCTCTGTCCTCGCCTGTCCTGCTTCTTTTCCTCCTGTCCTGATTTGTTCTCCCACAGGCAATGGCCGTGACATGGCCACTGTGCTACATAATGAATTTTCTTCTCGTAGCCCTGTTTTCTTCTTCTCCATTTTTTTTTTTAAACAACCACTCCCACTGGAATTCCCACTAGCCATCATGCTAAATACATTTACAAGGATTTGGCTAACCCAACCTCACCTCCTTCCAAATTCTACATTTTTGCCCATCAGTTGTCTCTCCATTCTTAAGATATAGCTCAGGCTCTGTGATCCTGGGTCAGTGTTATTTGTCAGTGATGACATTTTTACTGAGTTCTTGCTTTATCATTACACAGTTGAGCTGAAAACCTCCAACATGTTGCGTTGGCTGTAAACAATCTGCAGTGTTTCTTCCTGTTTTTAAGAAAAGTAAACCGAGGGCTTCCCTTTGTTTCTACAGAATGTGTGTGCCAAATAAAATTATATAAACAAGACAGACTCATGATTTTACAACAAATGTAAAAATAAAAACAATTAAAGTGCAATTTGACAGTGTTATTACCAAATTACTGCATATACAGAAAAAGCTGTCATTATCTGAAGTTTTACACCTGCCAGAATCCTGAGTCTTTAAATAAGTGTTGTGTAAATATTTTAACAGATGTGATCATTTTAACGATCGCCAAAGAACAATAACAAAAATGTCACACTTGGCACACAGTGTACACATGGAGGCTGCTGAAGTTAGCATTTATGGTGAAAACAGTAAAGTTAACATGGACAGATACCCTTAGATTTGATGAGGATGTAGACCTCAAGAGCTCAGAGCAAATAAACAGAAGATCGGCCAAGAAAGATGCCACCAGACAAGAGTAAATCTCAAAAAGGCTTTTACAGAGCTTGCAAGGTATAGCTAACAACAGCCTGACAGCCGCTAAGATGGCTTTCCTGCTCTTGGACCCAGTAATATCGCCTGGCTTGCTATGTCCTGTGTTGTTGCACTGCTTGGTTTGGCTGTGTTAGCAAAGTTGTCAATGACTAAAGCTGTTCGTATTTACAACTGCTGTGTAGAAGTGAATTGCACCCTGTGCTGAAGAGCAAAAAAATAATAATACAAATTCTACATAATAATGCTTTTATACAAGATGCACTCTTGATATTTTCGGCCTTAATGTTCACTGCCAAGAGATGTAATGGCCCGTAATAGATCACGGCACACTCAGGGTAGAATAAGGATACTGTCCTCCAAATCTGCCAAAAGAAGTCTGCATTTATCAAAGCCTTTGTTATAGCGTAATGGGTTTGTGTATTCAGTCATGAAATGTCAACTTTGAAGGATGATGAACCTGGACTGGGATCCAGACAGAGTTTGCATCCAGTTCTGGGGAAGGCTCACCTCTTTTGATACATAATATAATGTTAAACCTGGTTCCTACCTTAAATCCAAAACAAGAAAGTTTGATCTTACAAATCCAATTAGAAAAAATCATACAACTACAAACACTTTTTCTCATATCACTTTTTGTAGGTTAATATGGAGGACTAAAAAAGCTTGTGAAGTGTGGTATATTGAACCAGTTTACTGTAATAGATTTTGGCAGATGCAGTGTGGTGCCTGAGGGGAACAGAACATCAGACAAATGATATATCAGACCTCGGAGAGATAAGTGTTAGCAAAGTTTTTGAAAAGTTCAAATCCACTGATGTATTGCTCACTCTCCGGCCTTGCACTAGTTTCAAAACAGTATTTATCTTAAACCAGTTTCAGGCGTGCTGCATGTCAAATCCGGCCATGAAGCCATCACAGTGATAAACACACAAATTCAGGCCACTCCAGAGCAATGATGATTCATTGAAGTAAAGATCAGCACAGATGATTTACCTCTGGGAAAAAGGAAAGACATACTGCTCCTGGCTGACTATTACGAGCATTACAGCAGAGCTTGGTTATGAAAGGAGACACAAAAAAAACTATGTGTTGATGACCTTCTTTTGCAACACCCGAATTCAAATGAAATCTATAACAAAAGCTAATAAATTCTTTATCAACAAAAATGAATGAATAAGGGAACTGATATTGCCCATGCCTCAATTCATTGTTGTCAGCCCATCTGAGGCCTTATCGCAGTGGGCAGCAAGCTAAGCAAAGTAATCTAGAGCACCCTCTCCACAACAACATTATCCAGTGTTTCATGGGCATCTCCACATTGTTCCCAGAATAGATTGAATATATTATAATTCCTGCATGTTCTGAGTCTACCCAAGGGCCTCTTACTTTCTTTTGCGTCGAGCACACAAAAATGCTTGTCCATCTCACACTTGAATCTAGTGTCCAGTTTGGGGAATTCAGGATTCCATTTCTATTCTTTGCAGATGATGTGGTGCTTTAGGCGTTATCAAACCATGACCTTTAGGACTCACTGAAATTGTTTGCAACCAAATGTGAAAATCAGCATCTTCAACCTTGAAAACTTGTTTCTCTGCCAGGAAGTTTTGGAATGATAATGCGAAAAATTAGAATTAGCTAATCAATCTATTATGGCAAAGAATGATTTTAGGATCTGGTAACAGAATAAATAATCATACGTTGTATACCTATATGTTTTTTCCAGTGTAAGTGTCTTCATAAGTTTATTCAGTGGCTTGACCTTTGAAAATAAGCAGCATTTGCATTTGGTTAGCACTGGAGTAGCAACATTTTTTGAAAACTTCAAACTTGCTTGCATTTTTTTTTCCCCAATTCACAATCTAAGTTCTATGTCAAGGACAGCAAAGTTTTAACTCTATCAGAGCTAGCTCACAGTTCAAAAAAAGTAAAGGATCAGCTAATAATGATGCACAAAAGTATGCTGAGATTGCATCAGCATGGCTCAGGATATCTGAGACAGCAGATAATGATGATGCAGAACGACATCACCAAAACAATCCAACTGCGTTTAGACATGACTTATGTATCTTGGTTTGTTTTGCAAAAATCTAAATCCCATGTGAACCATAGGCAAAAATATGGCTTCATCATTGTTCTTATCATCGTTGATCTTTATGTATTATTGTATTATTGTCCACTAAAATCAATATCAGCAATGCACTGCGAAAAGCTTGCTCTTTTTTTTTTTTCTTTTTTTTTTACAATGTATAGAATGGAAGATTGGGTCTGTGTTATGCACAGTGCATTATTGGTAGGTCAGCCTTATCTCCAAGGCTCAGAGTTTTAGCAGTTCAGCCACGGATTTGTCAGTCATCTCTCTGTCAGATGAAATGATGTTCACTTTTTTTCATTCCCCCAAAAGGGAGATCTGATGACACCGCGGCTGTGCTTGAGTATTCCCCAGCACTCGTCGCTAAGATACATCTACTCTTCTTTCTCTGGCCACTTGTTTTGCTTTCATTCAAGATGAAAAAAAGCGACTCCTTAATACATCCTCAGATGTCAGAAGTACTCTTCTTTTCCACAGAGAGTCTGTCTACCTCGCAGGCGACCACTTGGCTGAAATTCAAAGAGCGGTGCACTTTTAGAATGATAATCACCTCACAGAGGATGTTTTGTGACGCCCATGATGGATGAGCTATCGAATCAGAAAGATGACAGATGCTATCTGAATTAACACAACCCCCCCAAAACATTCCCCTGCTGTCTCAAAGTCCAGCTTATGAGTATGATTTTATGTCAAAAGGGACAGCAGGAGTGACTTTTTTTTCCTTTTTTCAAGTGTCTTTTTAATCAACTGGCACAAAGGGATCCCTGCTGTCAGCTGACAGGAGAAAGGAAGAGCTGGGAAATGGAGAGTGTCAGATTTGAATCCCTCACTGACATTGATTTAATTGAGATCTCTGTGAGGTGAACTCAGATCATGAGATTTGGATCAATGTCAGGCTTTGGATTTTCAAAGAAAACTAATGGCACATATAGAGGATTAACCTCACGAATCACAATGATAATGTGACTAAAGGCTTGATAAGCATCTCTAGGCCCTGTGGGGTCACAGAGAGGGAAATGTCACTGTTAAAGTGGCATCTCAAAGATTTCCATTTAAATAAATATCTGTCAAGTCACTGTCTATTTCCAAGTTGTTACCGTTTACCAGGAAGGCGTCACAGGAAATGCACAACAAGACCTCCAAACCATATGACCACATTGGTTGCTTTTAAAGTGGAGTGTTTATTAAATTAGCGCCCCTACTGGTGGCAGGAGATCAACAAGTCCTCAAACCTATATATTATGATCGCAGTTTAAATGCCTTAACTGTTATTCAGTGGTCAAAGTTTAGGTTTGGGCAATAAAACAAACTGATGCAGTTTAGTGAACAACTAAACTCAATCAAATAACTA
>JAOWBC010001714.1:6443304-6454641 GCA_028566105.1 Hypoplectrus providencianus
ACCTGTGCAGGGAACAGGTGCTGTTAGATATTCTTTCCCCGTTTTATTTTCTATATTAGAAACCCAGTGTCCTATAACTTTTCCATCTAACCCTTCACTCGAAATTTCAGACTTTGGCCGATGTCCAGTCTTGGTGACTTAATATGTTTCAACCTTTTCAATTACGTGCTCAGCAGGTTATAATGAGAGAACGTCCAAAGACTTTGATGGTGTAAGCCGATTTTCTCCTTCGTTTCAATCCTAATTGAGTCTCATCGAGCCGCTGATTGGATCCTGATAGGACTCTGCTGTCATCTGATTGCTTGCCAGCTGTAATTTCTTTTTTCTAATCTAATTAAATCAATTGGCAATGTTAAGGAGATTTATTACTACTAAGTCTTTTTAGCAATTCCACAGAGCTCGGGCACTTATTCATCATAATCTGGACTCTAAAGTAAATTAATATGGTACAATAACATTATGTCTAATTACTGAAAAATTGGTTACATTTAATTATCCTTGCTTTATTGTGGATCTACAAAGAATAATTATTTCAAAGCCTTACATTAAACCCTAAATTAATTTCCTTTTATTATTTAAGAACAAATAGTTGCTCAGACCTCAAACATGGAGTGATTTTAATAAAAACAATCATTAATTGCTATTACGGTATCCATCAGCAATTTTAATCAACTAATTTTCTATGGAGGGTTTTTATTTTTTGTAATTTTTTGATGATTCTATTGACAGTAGAGATGATGGAGTGAAATGGTGAGACATAGTGGAACAACTGTGACAAAAGGTCCTGAACTGGACTCAAACCCGCACAGCCCACTTATGAGTCCAGCGTCTCAAGGGCTAATCAACTTTTATGAGGCAATTGAAGATCGGCTGAAAAATGTGACTCTCTACTGTGCTGACAGGCCTCAAAATTGGCAGGCTAACACGCAGTGGTTTACGATGCTCTGAAACACAAAAACAATCACTTCATTTGTCACGCTTAAATTCCTGTGGAACGATACTTCAAATTCCCAAGACATGCAGCCTGTACATCAGAAACTCATTACACGCTTATTACCAGCCAATTAGACAGCAGCGAGCATGTGAGCCAGTTCAACAGATATCTGTCCCTGATGGTATGCTCAACAATCATCTTAAAAACTAGGATTCTTGCACTGTTGTCTTGGGTATGCTTGTTCAATGCTGTCATCTCCTCACACCTCAAAATGTACTCTGATGGTAAAAAGAGTGTGGGCTGGAGGTAAACTGCTATACTGGTTTGCCATGTTATTTCAAAATTAAACTTTTATTAAAAATCAAATGTCAGCTAAACAGTGCTGTGTGTTGTGGAAATCATGCCCTTAAAATAAATGTATTCTAATCCAGTTGGGTTTCTGGATTCCCATTTGGATTACATTAATGAATGCCAGAGTGTTGTTTTGCAGATGTGCAGCTTTTGGGTTTTTGAAATATTGGCCATTGTGCACTTTTTATGCCACAGGAGTGCAAGCATGCCAACAAGACATGCTGGTATTGAGTGGAAGAAAAGCAGTTCATTCTTCATTAGCCCCCTAAAACATATATTGTTACATTTAGCTGATGATTGATTAAATGGAGTGACTTTACTTAGGGAGCAAACAGACCAAAAACACCCCTGTTAAATTTACAGAAGGGTCTTCACTGCTGGGGTGTGTAGTTGCAGGTATGGGTTAGATGATGAATTAAGATATAGGAATGCCCAGGCCAGTTGGGATGATGGATCAATGCATCTGGAGGCTTTTGAGATGCCAAAACCCTGCACAGTGGAAAACAGTGGGGAGGGATTTTACAGCTGTGGAAAGTTAAAGAAGTATAACCGACTACAGTAGATTTGGAAGAGCTAAAAAAAAAAAAAAAGAAAAAAAAGAAAAGAAAAGAAAACTACCTTTTTTGCCAGTGGGGCATGTAAGGTCTTTACATCTTCACACACCAAGTTGGTGTCTGGTGGTATATGTTCATTTTCAACATTTTAAAAGTGTGGGAAACCACATCTTCTATTTTCATGGGAAAAAGGGGGCCTCCTCATTTTTTCTTGTTTTTTTTTTTTGTTTGTTTTTTGTTTTATGTTTTTTTGATGCCCTATCATAGATCAATAGCTGCCTCCTATTCATTTGGTCCCTTTCTCTGTCTTCACCACTCTCTAGTCTCACTCAATGTCCCGCCCACAGCACTATCTGATTGATTACACATCACAAGCAATAGCCTATCAACCCCACTAAAGGATAGTGTGCCACAGCTGGTCAAAGCTGCTTTGGTGAACAAGCACAGTTTTGTTTTCAAACATAAGACAGCAAAAGTGTCTCCCATGGGAACATTTTGACCAAATTAACAAAGTTTATAAAAAAGCAGGCAGTGGAGATGCAGACATCATCAGTGTTGCACTCGTTATTATAAGTCGTCTATAACTCTGTTTGTCAGGAACTCAGTTTGAATCCACTTTACTGAGTAATTCAGTAGAACAAAATGACTGCAAATGTCTACACACTGTAAATATCTGCTACGATGATACCAATACCCTGTTGTTGGTAAGGCACAACAAAATACATTTTTTTGGGTCAACCTGCTAGATTGCTTTTTGTAGGTTTGATCATGAATGAAAAACTGAGTAGGCAGGATCTTAGTATTAGTGCTGGATTGCATGCATACTAATCTTTATTTTAAAGGTTTATTTGTTATTATAGAATTAATATATAGTTAAATGCCCCATGGACAGATTTAATCATCCTCGATCCTATATTATTAATGGTCTTAAATGACCCAACTGAACCTTGGTTTGGACTGAAAGCAGTAGCCCTTTCTATCTTAGGACTCTGTTGTAATGAGGCCCAGGGAGACTTAAAACTGCATATTCGTGGTCCCTGTGGTCCTCCCTGCTCGGCCCCTTCATCTCGGCCACTAATCCTCCCTTTGCAGATTCCCGAGGTAAGGTAAACTGAGGGAACAGTGCAGTGGCTGCAATTCAACAGTGCATGTTAGGGAACACTTGTGATACGGGTTATTGTAATTCGTCTCACATGGGGAGAGCTGACTCCAGGATACCCAAAGAGATGGCATTGCAGTTACGGTGGACAGTTTTGAATATTTTTTGGAGTCCCATTTAGGGATTAGGAAAAAAAAAATACCTACAGTACATGACTTTCAAGCACTTGTTGGAAGTTTTTCTTTTTGTCATGAAGAAAGTATTGTACTTCAGTTGAGCGAGGAAATCTCTTCAATCTGCTGACTGCAGCCATGAAGGGAATTTAAAATTACATTGCTGTTAATGAAATCACTCTTGAATTTATTTGGCAATGTGTTTGTGGGCCTTATCTCACAGAAAAAGATAACCCCAATCCTGCAAAATACTGCAGAGACATGAGGAAAATGAAATGTTGGTAAAGAGTGTGAAGCTGTTTCCATATGCTACTGTTAAAGGTGTAGCAGAAACATGCAAAGGGTTATTTGAAAGCTAAGACATAATGTAAACAACAGACAGCAGTAATAACAAATGTATAGTGATGCAACCATCGCAACAAATGTTGAGAAGGTTAAAGATATCTTCTTTTATGTTTTATTTTCTTTATTGTTAAATGAATTTTAAATGTTTCCATATCCATGAAACAGATGACCTGTGAATCATTCACCTGCAGAACAACCTTAAAATAATGGCTAATATTAATTTGGTATTATACATAATAACATTTTAATCATACATCATCATCAGGGTAACAATCTAGAGCATGCTAGCATGCTTGATGAACATGGTAATGATTAAACCTGCTAAACTGGATGCCATTAGCTGTAGTCAATGCAAGAAGCTTTATATTAGCAAGGTATAATTAGCTTTTAGCTCAAAGCAACAGAGCGGCTGGTGTGGTTGTAGAGCATTAGTTTAGTTCAACTTCATCACGTGTGCAAGTCAACGTCCCCCAGGCATGTTTGAAAGATTCTGGATCTGGTTTTGCGTCCTGCTAATGCTAGGTTGACCAGTGGAAGAGCAGTGCAAGTTAGCTGTGGCAAAAACAGAAGCAGTCATTGTGTAGTTAGTGTTAGCAAATATCTTAAATAGCATCCCAAGGCATATTTTGAAATTACTTTTAGGATTAATATTTTGCTAAAGTGGTTGTCCTGCATAAGACATTAAAAAAAAGTAAAAATTGAGGCCTGGAAGCACAGCTACTCTTTTTCCTGCAATGAGAAATTCTGGATCTGACTTTGCATCTTGCTAACGCTAGGTTGACCGGTGAAAGAGCAGTGCAACTGTGGATCTGCTGAAGCAGTAGATGAGTTCAAATCTATTTTGTCTAAAACAGAAAACATCAGAGACGTTCACACTTGTTTGAACCTCCAGTCTTAAGAAGATTGTTGGTGACATTATCTTTTAGCTTATAAGCTTGTAACTGACACAGCATGAGAAACCGTGAAACATACATTAATATCTGCTACATTTTGAGTCCAGTATGAACCAGATCAGATTGTTGAATGTACCTAGTCACCAGCTCACACTGCCAACAAATGACTGAGTGGGAATTGTTGACAGGGACATTTTTGTAACACTGTATTGAGCTAACATATTGCACCTTTATTATTTTGAATTTATACATGACTGGTGATGCAACACATTTGTGGGGTGGCCAAGTCTTCCTAAAACTGATATTATGTTTTGCAGAAAAAGTATCAAAACCCAAAAGATTGCATGTATCCAATCTCTTCTTCATTCTTAGCGGAAAAAACTTATTCAGTTAAAGAAAAAATCTGTCTGCCCCTCACTTACTAACACAAACAGCCTGGGCTTGATTTGTTTGCTTTCTTTTCTGGCTTTCAAAGGATGAAATTACCTGAGAAAGTCAAGCAGATGTTTGAATTTCACATTGTAAAGAAGTGCACAGACATCCTCAGGGACAAACTTTGCACAGAAACAAGTCAAGGTCAGGCAATTAAAGGGACAAAACATAAAAAATAAAACACATTTAGTTAAATAAAACTCAGAGGACATTTACTATGAATCTTTTTTTTTTTTTTTACATTGATGTCTTACAAGTTATTCTTAATTAAAGGCTCCGGATAATTTCTTTAGCACTGATTAAAAAAGAAGGGGGTGGCCGAGCTGTGCAACCAGAAACTGCAGGACTAAGAAGAAAAGACCTCAACCAAAATCTCTCTGTGCTCATGTGTCTCTATTCTTATGGTAGATCCACATTTCGATCTGAACATACATGCGGAGCCTGCACAGTGTGTGGCCTGGGCAATTTCACTTGGAATTATTAGTTGCAATGATTTTTACAGTATGTGACCTCATTTCCAACAATAACAACTTGTTTACTAAGTGATCGCCCCCATATTTTCACAATGCAGGACAACTTTGATGATTTATGAATGAATCATCATGTGTTGATATGAGTACACTTAACTAATTCAGGCCTTGCCTTTGAAGGAAGAGCGCTGGGACGGTTCCATTACATAACTCCAACCCAACTCATCCAAACATGTACAGAGTGTACAGCGCATGATGGAGGTTTCTGTGCACAGCTTCAGAAAAGCCGTGCCCGCTGCAAAGCAGGAATTTCAGGCACACACGTTTCTGATCTCCCGCTTGACAAATCACTTTGATGGTGATTCGCTTGTCTGTTTGAATTCGCAGCAACTGTCCTGAATTTTGTACAAGTCAATTTTCCCCCCAGCTTGTATGAATGCGGTGCTTTAAAATTGTCTCATTTCCTGCCTCAAACTGTCAGGGGGGCAGAATCCAAGATGTCATGGTTAAAATAATTATACCTCAGGAAGTGGCATGATGACTTTGTAACTGTCACTCAGGCTTATGCTGATTTATATTTTAATGTTCATTTATGTTGCTGCTCTCCTTTGTGATTTGCACCATTTTTGTCATGTGGTTACTATAGAAACAACGAGAGGGGTAATGCATTTTGTTTTTTACTGCTCGACTCTTTTCCTTTGAGTGTAAACTCAACTCTGCAGTTTGATTTTCTCAGTGTTGGTGCTATAACTACCTGTGTCTGCAATCCACAAAATATACAACTGCAAATATGAGTATGGTGGCTTTGTATTCTATGTGCTCTGATGTATGAGATAACACATGTCTGAATAAATATACATAATGTAATGTAAATATGTAGGTATGTATGCTCGAGGCAAAAAATTGCCCAAGTGATGAAGTAGCAACACTAATAAAAGGAGCATACAGTAGATTTAATGTCTACTCTGTCAGTTCTGTAATTACAGCACAAGTCCGTCCAGAATGACTAATGCAAATGCTTACTATTTGTGTAAGCAAGTTTGACATTAACACATTAACCCACCCAACCCCTCTGTTCTCCCTGCACACATACAAACAAACACACACCATTAGCTTCATGCTGACCCCTTTATAACACACACAAATTCTTTGTGACATTAAGCTTTACAGTCTTGGTCATCCTTGTCATCTAAAAATACACAACACACACCTTGAAAACACCATCCAGAGCAAAATTATGCATCTGCTTCAAAGTGGATCAGCAGATAAAAAGCTTTTAGTGGATTGTTGCAGTGACTGCCTAATGTATTCTGAAGGAATTATTAAGTTGTTTATGCTGGAAACAATCACAAAACAAAATCGTAAGAAACTCTTCAAGGTGCTAAACTTCTCATTTTGACATGAACATTACCCCATTCGTTTAAGATGTTATGATTATTACAGTATAAAATGTTTTAGATAATGTTTTTTCAGCACTGCTTTATAGCACAAAAGCTGCATGCTTTCATTAGCCACAACAGATGGCGGATGGAAGCAGTGAACGCATGTTGGCTGGTGGCTAAACTTTTTTTTGTAGTGGCCTTCAAAACAAACATATAAGTGATGGAGGATGGGAGGGAGAGTAATGACACACTGCAAGTCTGGTGGGCAGCCGCAGGGTAGTTACAAAATGTATGCATGATGCCTGGATAGTTTAGATAGTTCATTCGTAGTGACAATTTACAATATAAAGGCATTCAGCACCTGTTATACTGGAATTATAAGCAACAAGGCTACGACCATGCAATCAAAACCAGGACTGTATTTTCGTAGTTTTTCTGTACTTTTTGGGATACTGTATGTGCCAATTATGGTACATAATAATAATAATAATTATGGCACACCTTTTATAATAATAATTTCCACCATATTTGAGGTCCATGTTGTTTGTCAACACCATTAGAGAAAAACTACCCAAAGGAATTTTATAAAACTTGTTGGAAAGATGTAGTATGGGCCAAGGAAGAACCCATTCGTTTTGGACAATACTTGAATCCGATGGCAAATACACATCAGTTTTTACTTCTTAACCCCTGGACTCCACTGGACACACCTGCATTGCAAGAAAAACCTAGACAATGCTTGTAAATCCACCAGACACACTATGCATGTTTCAAAGCTGACGAGGAGTTCTTCACTCCTCCTAATAACCACGAGGCAATAAAACCTTAGATCATCTAAGAATAACAGCCAGAGCCCGAGAAGTGTAGCATATTCTATATTCTTTGCCCTCAATGGTTTCTCAACATACTCAGGCCATTCAAGACAATAACCCACGCTGCCACAGGGAGAACATGTAAACTCCACACAGCAAAACACAAGCCAGATTCAAAACCTTTGACACTCTTGCTGTGAGGCAAAAGTACTAACCACTAACCACACTACAACACAGAGTAGCCCAAGTTACTTTAAATTACAATTAATGAAATTTAATTAATTCTGTTCCAGCACGAGTACATAATTACTAATGGACTTCTTGAGTCTGCAGCTGAATGTAAGCTGATACTGCAGCTCTATTCCACAGTTTTAAACTTTCCAGTTGAAAAAATTACCACCTTGGGGAGGAACCAGGTGTGTTCACTCCAGTCTTTGATCTTCTGATCTTTGATTGCTTTGCTTACTGATGACAAGATTGGATGTCTTATGTTGTATATCTTGTAGTACAAGTGAAACCAAGGGGCAAAATTAATGAGAAAGAGGGAAAGAGGCAGTAAACGTGAATTAGGTCCACTGCCTCACCAGTTGTGAATGTTTTACAAAGTACATGAAAGGTATAGTCAAACATGAAATTATTTTTACAGTTCTACCAAAACTGCAAGAAAACTAAGGAATATCTAATCCTATAATGAGACGTACCTATTTGAGTTCAGGCTTGTATTGACCACTAGCTCACAAGTATATATGATCAGCCATAGAGCTTATCATTCCAATAAGGTCTGAGCTAGACTATAGGAAATATCTATATAATATATATCCATAAAAAAAATGGATTGCTGAACTCTAGAGTCCATACAATATTTGATTCCAGTCCTCATTTTTGAAATGGCAGCCTGGTGTATCAAACTAATATTTAACTGTATTCCCAAATCTCATTTCCTCTTTAACTGGAACTGTGAACCTACTTTTAGCAGTTCTTAAGGTGTCAGTTAGTCGTACAATGAACAGAACAGCACCTTCATTTATTTCCCTCGTCACCAACCTCTTCCTGAATGGCACTCACTCTGTCAATTATTGTGCCCTCTGTCAGTAATAGGAGTAAGATGTTAATAATTTATTGGTTCGTGAAAGGAAATTCTCATTTTCTTGGAGGTCGGAGGTCAGGCTCCATCAAAAAACGGCCCCCTGGAGCAGGTATGGATTCAGTATCTTGTTCAAGGGCACTTGTGTTTTCAATGAGGTAACTTGGAGTTGAGACAGATAATTAGAAATGACCCATGAACAAGGAGAAGTTTAGCAAGTAAAATGAGAGATCACTATTTTATATATTTTACTTGTCCTTACCCTGAATGCCAGCTGTTGTGTTCCAGCAGACCAACCATGTACTGTTTCTTAGGTCCATGATTCTCTCCTTCCCAACCATGTCGTAATATCTGACTGGCCCCTACCAAGCTGCAAGCCCTGTGTCTGAAAAGTGAAGCCAATGCTGAATTGCATAAAATTTTCATTCTTTCTGATGACCAGCAGGGGGCGACTCTACTGACTGAAAAAAGACATGAGACAGTGAAAATCTGCATCCTGCTCAATGAGTTGATGGTTTTGCTCAATAGTTTCAAGCCTTCTTCTATACGTCATCATGTGACTTTTGTAAATAATGGACCCATTAAAGACCTGTGTGTCTTACTCTTAAAGCTTTGAAACTGTCACTGTATATTTTTTCACAGCTATAATTAACAATTCAGTCACCTAAAAGTTACTCATTCAGTTGCACTACAAGACACTTTAAAGAGTATGTGTAGCAATTGATTTCCATATTCACCATTTTAACTAGCCATGCAAGGTAGCTAACATTAGCATTAACTAACATCTTAACGTCCACCTCCCAAACTCAGTCCTGTTATCCAAACATTATCACTTCTTTCAAGCAGTCTATGGTCCTGACTCTTTCCAACTTTGTCAACCCAGTAGAGAAGTGACTAAGGCTCATCAGTCAGGGCTTTCAGCCCTCCACCTGACTTTGACCCTCAACTGAAACTGATCTCCCCAACCTCAAGCCTTTCTTAAACCTGGAGAAGAATCCCACACCAACGCTCTCTACTCATGACTCATTGTGATTGAAGATAGAGCATCTGGTAGGTGCTTTAACTCTCAGTCCTTACTTTTAATCTAAGTAACAAACACAGGGAGGTAATTCTTACTTTAATACAGCAATTTTATTACTTAACTAAAATTCTCTCAAACAAATAAAACTCACTTGAGCAATATTTGGTAATGTGTTTTCAGGCTCTAATGGCTATAACTTTAAGGGTACATCTGCTCCTATGAGAGCAGCCTTTAGTGAAAAACAGACGGGCATGAAGGAGACTGTCTTGGCCTTATGGCTTTCTGTGGCATGTCATTAGTCTGCCTAATTAGATAATAATGACTGCTTTCCATTACAGGCTGGTGTAGTACACATGGCGCTCAGAGCGTCAGACCACCTTACTCATGCCAAGACAAGTCAACTCAGCTGACAAAGTAGTTCAGAGATTGCTTGCTCTCCCATATCTCTTTCCTTTTATGTCTTTGTGATTACTCACACTACCAGTCCTCTCTTCTTCTTCTTTTTTTTTTTTTTTTTGCATTCTCAGCTGCTGCCACGGTTGAGCTCAGGCTGAAATGCTATACTGACAGACCTGCCAGCATGCTGCTCATTTGCAGCTGGGGTTGTACTGTATGTATTCACAGCAAAAAAAAAAAAAAAAAAAAAAAAAAAAAAAAAGATGTGAGGAATGCTGTACATAAAAGACAGGGCTTCTCAAATTCTTCATAGTACTTGAGGCAACACTTGGATTTTGCAGAACACAGACATTATAAATCCCACTCACTTTAGGATAAATAAGAAGAAAGGGTCAACAATGCTCCCGTCAGTGAGCATTACATAGCACACAATCAGGTGTTTTCATCCCTTTGTCCCTTCAGACGCTGTGTCCTATAACTTACAATGAAAACAATTCTGAAATTCTTGCAATAAAGATTTCCGCCCACAGTGATGACTAAGCTCTATTGTGCAAATAGAGGAAAGGTGGGTAAAATAAGTTTTGGTGGGTTTGCGACAGACAGCATCCCTGCCTACGGCTAATTTTAAACAGTGAGTGCAGCCAGGGTATCTGAGGCTTTTTTTTCACAGGTTTGTGAAAAGTACCATTTAGGAAACACAAAATCTAGGGCAACATGAATATACTTTAGAGTTGTTATAAAAGCACAAGTGAATTTGGGGTGAAAAACTGTAGCCATTATGGATCTCTGGAACATTTTTTGTCTGTGGCTGAAGGCTCATGAACTTTTAACCCCAAATTTAAGTGGAAGTGTTCCATGGAGTTTTCCAAAGAAACTTTTTAAGTCCTCAAAAAAGTTAGGGAAAAGAATGTCTAGGCTAGATCTGTGTGGGTAAAAATGAACAAAGTCTTTTGTACTGATTCAATTTTATCTGGCTTTCCAGATGCGGGTCTGCCTGATGTTCACTTTCCCGACTTCTTATATCTAAGGTGAAGTCCAGACAGATGTGCACTGTGTTTGATATGTTAACATTTCTTTTATTGATCATGGGGAAGTAGAGGGTGTCATAGGAAGCTGATCTACATGCACACAAGGTAAAAGTTATAAAAAAGAAAGAGAGCTGTGAGTTATAGAGGGAAACTGCAAACTCAAAGGTGAACACGTTTTTTTTTATAAATCAGAGTACAGTTTGAAGAAATCATGTCCTGATATAACTTTTCCTTATTTCATGATTAAACTCAATTAACCTCAAGCAGTTAAAGGGTGCATATATAAGTGCTGCAGCTCTATGGAATAGGCGCAATCCCGGCTAAACGTGTGATCATCTCACAAATGTCAATGCAGAAAACAGT
>JAOWBC010001714.1:6477963-6488219 GCA_028566105.1 Hypoplectrus providencianus
CAATCCATCCTTTTTATCTTAACACCGATGTTTGTGTATTGGTCAAATATAACTTTGTATGTTTGAGAAAAATCAGCTGGTGTGTGTACAGGAAGTTGTTTATTGACATCAACTTAAGAAGTTGTTATGACCTTTGTTTCTGTGACATTTCTACATCTTCATTGTTTGGTGGTTAGAAAATTTTTCGAAACAACAGGCCATGATGGAAAAACAGGTGTATAATGGTCAGGATATGAATGCCTGTGTTCATATTACTCAGTTAAAGCCACTAAAAGTGATGCTGAGCTGCTACAAATGTGTCTTTAGAACTGTGTACTCCTAGGTTACATTCATCAGCACAGCCAAAACAAATATGTACACATTTCCTTAAGTTCTACAAATGTTTGTCTGATCTTTTCACTTTTTAAAGCATGCAGGGATAAAAAGAATCCCCAGCTGTATATATACTTGCTAGAGTAACCTTGAGAGGGAGGACTGCGCTTGTTTGAAGAGTCAAATTGTGCACATACTGTACCCCTGCTGCTGCACTGAAAATCACATGCTGATGACTAAAAGCCTCTGAAGGTTACTTTTTCATTACAACCAGATAGAAAAACCTTAAACAAATGGAAGGACAAAACAGTCTGTGTTTACGTGGCCTTAGACCTTTTTCTTTTTTCTGTTGCCTCGCTGCCACGGACAGAGCCTCTGTTGCCTTCATGCAATATTACCTCCATTTTGTTTTTAAATAGAAGATTATCATCATTTACACTTTTGCAAATGTCACTTGAGGGAAATTCAAGCTGAAACAACAGATTTATTTAAATCCTCGCTGCTGGATGTGATGGAACTTTTCTTTGTCCTTTTTCTCAAAAGTTTGGCAAAGTCATTGCATCCAAATAAACTTTTTGTCAGTGTTGAATACAGCCACAATTTCGTTTATTCATGGATTTAATTAATTAAAAAAACAGCAGCTTTTTTGTCAATATTTGGTTATATTGTGTCCTATTGTTTTTAAAATAAAAGTGTAACATTTTGGAAGTTACTGAAATGCGAATCCTCACTAAATGGAAGCCAGGATTGGCTCCAGGGCCCCCAGCCCGAGATCGTATAAGCAGTTAAGGATGGATGGATTCGTATTCACTTTCTTAATGAGTTAGGTAAGTGATAGATAAGTTGGATAAGTATCTCTTGATTGAGACAATAACCTCATTAGGAAAGTTTACTGAGGTAATGAATCAAGTCAGCCGGGTCATTTTCTCATCCATACAGTCTTTTTTTTTTTTCCAACCAGTATAGTCTCTTCCTGCTGGTCATGAGAAGGAATGCAGGTTTAAAACTGAGGTTCCCACTTGGTTTGTAGCCAGGAGTAAATAATCTAGCCCCAGTAAAAATGTGCATTGACATCAAATATTCAGAGTTTTGCTTTTGTCAGCCTGAGAATTACTGGGCATGAGAGCAAAACATACTATGTAATATAATACAGTATGGAGAGATGTAGCTCCGCCACAACAACTTTATGTGACCTCCTTTAAGAGCCGTGCTTGAATTAAAGGTTACATTTTGGAGAGTACACTCTCCATCACGATTAAGTTGAGTTTCTCACTACTTGATACCTTGATACATTAAAAACTGACCCTATATGTTCACCAAGTGGAGGAAAATGGAAATTCAACAAAAGGTAGAATGTTGGAATAGCTTAAATTCCAATAAAATAGACACTTAAGGGCTGGATGGAAAAGCTTTGAAACTTCATTATTAACCTTTTTTTTGTATGTCCATTCACTCTGTTTCATATGGTTTAACTGCACAGTTGCAGGGGCTACACTGAAATGAATACAGTTTATATAGAATTAGAATCCATAGTTAGGCTTGGGCAAAAGTTTTCAAACTGTTTTTTTTTTCTACAGACCATACCATTTAGCTGTAGTACATGTTTGTGTACTGTCTTGGTCTCAGGCCTTGTTGGACTTGGAATTGACCTGGTATCTGGTTCAACTGCTAGTCAAGTTGTTGCTGGTTGTTGCTTGTGGATCAGTTGATGTGTTAGATTAGTTTGATTTGAGAAGAGAGAGCAGTCTACAAACCAGATCCAAAGGCAGCTTAGTCTTGGTCTTGACACTGAATTTATTGGATTTTTGCCTTGGACTCGAGAAAGTTAGTCTTGAACAACCAGATCTAAAGGTGTAAAGGGATGTTCATAAAACCCATTAAAATATAACCTTCAGAAATGTACATGAACACTGACAAATGACAAGTTACCTCGCACAGGAAAATATCTGCCAATAGCTTATGCCATAACAATATCAAACAAATAGATCATGCTGACTAAATGTCTGTGAATAAATTGCACACTTACCAATAAATTACTAATTCATGCAGGTTGCGAACAAATTAGCATATGTACTGAAGATATGCGATTACTGGTATGCTTTGAGATCGACACTGTAACACTGCCCTCATTCACATAATCATATCAACAAAGCTCCAGTTTGTTCAGTTATCATCAGAGGAAAGTGAGAATCTTTGAAATAATCATCACAAAAATAGAAGAAGAAGAGAAAAGGGGAGCCCTGGGAGGTGCTGAGGAATATTGAGTGACACCTGCCACAGATAAAGATCAGAACCAGAAGGTGGGGGGTTCCTATTGAATGACATCTGAAACCAGGCACTGCATGAAGACTGACACACTACACAAGGTGAGTTGATTTTCATTCAGCAGCTGCGTTTCAAGTTACCAAGCTGTTTCTCAGTGTGTATTTGACAGTATGCAAAATAGCTGTGTTCATTTTTGCATATGTGTATGTGTGTAAATGTGCTAGCAGGTTATTGTGTCCATGTGGGTATAAATGAGAAGATTGAAATACTGCCTTTGCCACCTTAGTCTGTCTTTCTCGTCCTCAGTTCATCTGATTGTATATGCTTTGTTTCATAGCAAACTGATGGAGAAGATGGAAAAAGCTATCACCAATCTCTGCTTCACACAACCAAATACTGTTGCTTTAATAATACCCATATTTCAATTTCAGTCTTAAACACATTGTGTAGATTGTCTTTGTAGTTGTATCGTTTGAGGTGTTTCGCAGCACAGAAAACCCCTCAATCAATCAGTACCATGTTCCATGAAAACCAGTTATGATTTCATAACATGAAAGAGCTGAGTTTGAATCCTTATCAGAGACATAAAAACGCTGTAATGGGTTAGGAACGCCTGTCCTCTACAGAAAAAGAATAGCATTACTTATTTGTTCAAGTGATCATAATCTTTGACTTACCTTAAATTGAAACTCCATTCATATTTACACACCAAAGTCTGTCTTTAATACTATTGCCTAGCAGCAAGCCAAGCAAGCAGCGAGTTTAGCTTAGCTTAGCTTAGCTTAGCTGACTGAGCTGGCGTGGAACTGAAAATATAAATGACATTTCATAAACTTGATATTGATATTCTGTTAATAGGCCACATACTAATATTATTTTTCTTTACTGTACAGGAGTATATGAATGAATCAATAACATTGTAAACTTTTACTCAGTTAGCTAGCCAACTAGCAAGCTAACTAACGTTGTCAAAGTTTTTTTTTCCCCGCTAATTTGTTCTGATTACAAAAGGATGCCATATTTATACAAGCCTTTCAAGCCATAGCCTTAGCTGGGAGCAGTTATTTCCTGGGGTAACTGTGGGGTATTTTACACTTATTTTTATGCTATACGCTTTTCTCACGATCAAATTGTGTGCCCCATAAGGAGGGAAGGAAAGATAGGGAGGAGAGAGGGTTGTGCTCTGTAGGTATTGTTCATGTTGTGTATACGTTTGTGATATTATTGTTGAGTGTAAATATTAATACGAATGAAATTATTGTAACTTTGCATACTGAATTAAAAAAAAAAAAGTTGAATACAAGACAAAATCAGTGATATATCTGTCAGAAACACTTTCCTTAGCTGTAACTTCAGCATTGTTCAGTTATTGCAGTAATTATTTCTAGATAAAAACAAAGAGAAATATTCACCGAGCAGGGATTTTACCACTGAAACAGATGGAGGGAGCTTTATTGCCAGAAGATTTTGTAGCTACTCTACATTTTGGCAACTTCAGTGGAAGCTGAGGTTGGAGTTCAATGTAACCTTGTGGTGTTTGCACCTGCTGACTCGATTTGTTTGAGAAACACGATTAACTGAAACTCATAACGTGGGGGATTTATTTTTTTCACTGCATTGATTGTTTTTCACATTGGTGAGGGTCTTTCATTTCATGATGAATCCCAAATGCCTTTCCCATTATTAAAATGTTTCCGACTCTTATTAGGAAAGAGACCCAAAATCGATACGACCTACAGTTAGTACTGTGAGAGGGGTTTGGAACAGTCCTGCTGTTTTCTTCTGTGTGCAGTTAAGAAATAACTAAGGCCTCATTAACACAGAGTTATTCCATACAGCTGGCAATACATACAGTAATTACTCCATTCTTTATGTTGCATATGAACTGGGGCTTTACATTTAAAGGTGCCTCATTTAAGCTCCCTTGCTTTTGTCTTTATGAATGTTCTTGCTTCCCTTTTTCTGTTGTGTCACCAACATTTTGTACTGATCAAGCAATAAAGTGAATACACAGTATGATCACATAAAACATGTACCCTCAACCTTCGTGGGGATATTCCAGGAGATATGTGTCATTGTGTCATTACACTGCTACTTATCTCGCCGTTACCCTACAGCGTGTGACTAATTTCTGCCGGAGCACACTTGGAATGTCATAGTCAAAGTCAAACCTCCAGCTTTGGACAATCCGCTGCTCGCTGCGGAGACCACAGAAATTCAATCCAAATCCAATTTGGCCAGTGATTGATTACTGTGCTCACTACTTAATTAGGTGGGCAGCTAGGTTAATAACTGATGTAGATACATAGGAGCTGTTTCCTTCAGCTTCCATGTAAACATACCATTGACCTTTACGGCCGTGTTTGGCCACATGGCATTACTTTTCTGTTTCTGGCTGGTGAATGAACACATTTCATATGGATTCCACTAATAGGCAGACAATCTGGTAATTCATCATCTAAGCTTTGCATCTTTTTTTTTTTTTTTCACTTCTCCACGTGCTTTTATCCTGATTTTTTAAAGTGACCTTTGCAGGGGAACCCTCTTGACAACATTGCAATAATCAAGCAAGGATACTGAAAGAAGACAGAACAGGCCATTTACTTGTTTCAGAAGCAATCCTTGTGCTCTTATCACACCAATGACAGCCTGCTGAATGATAACACAAGGTGAGCTAGATAAATACACACAGATGATTCAGGTTCACTGGGAGCATCTGGTCTGATGTGACGTAGCGTAAGACAAACAGCAGCTTTGCCATCTTGACCTGAGATTGTCATGGGTAAATATTTTGCAACTCAAATGGACCGCATGCAAGATATTTGCCCTCACCGCTAAACATTGTGCAGACAGCATTGCAAACATCTGCTGAGCTGATCTGTGAAAATGCAGCCTCTTCTCTCCATGTTGGCCCTCTGTCCACACTAAGCCAACACCTGAGCTTTCTCTGAGAGTGGCTTCATTTTGAAATGGCAGCGTCACACTCTGTGTGGACTGGGGGATACTAGGATTCCAGAAAACAATGTGACTCCTTCACAAACTATTCTTATGAAGAAATGTGCCCCTAAAACTGACTGACGCAATTCTCACAAAAAATGTGGCATTGACCAAAGTTTTGTTTTTTTTTTTTTTTTTTTTTTTACTTATTTCTCTAAGCTTTTCTTTTACATTTCTCTTAGCACACAGCTCTGCAATCTCATGCTGTTATATGGGGATTTGGTGGGATCAAGTGGCAAATACATTCTATCAGTAGGAGAAAGACTATCACCATTAGAAATACAAGTACACGAACAACTCATAGTACCAATTATTAGGAATTTTTTTAAGTTAAAGAAAATTTCAAAAAGCACACTTGTCACTGAGTTGGGTCATGGAATATGACTCAGTTAAGCAAAGAAGACATTGAAATTTTTATATAAATGTCAATATAACCAATCAAACAACATAGGTGTTTGACTTCAACCAAAGATCAATAACTAGTCAGTAAAAACCACCAATGACAAAGTGTTAAAATGAATGCACCACTTTTCACACAGAGAGCAGAGGAAGGAATGTGCCTGCTGTACATGATGTGTACACAGACTTATGACTCAGCTAAGCAGAGTGTGATGAAGAAATGGGGCAGAGAGAAGGAAACCACAGAGGACCTTTGAACAACATTTTATTTGGATCCTTAATCTTTTCAGTGCATCACTCCGTCTAAACAGAGTCCAATATTATTTGTGGATGTGTGCGGATTTTGACACCCAATCTTATTCCTGCACAAGTAAATAGTTTTACGTATCATGAATGCATGCATTCATACACCCCGCTCACATGAGTCATCAATCAATGGGCTATAAAAGCTGTAGGTTTTTGAATTCAGCCCACAGACGTATATAGCTTCATGATGACTCAGATGTAAGCCATTGATAAATGCATAAAAGTGCATATTTCTGCTTTTGGGCAAAAATGCACTTATGCATGTAGCCCCCTTCATGTTTGCTTGGAATCACACATGCAGAATTCATTTTGCATGGATAGAGCTGTTTGCCATGAGCTGGCAGTAGTTACAATACATCATTCTTGATAGATATCCATTATTAAAAGGGCACTCCACCAATGGTAGACATACAAATGCTTGCTTGTCATGGGGAGTACCACTCTGTAAGACTGTATTAAAAAGTTGTGTAATGTATTCTGTGGCTTTAAAGAAGATTTATCAAATCTGACAAAAATAACCCTGATTGTGTCCTCAGAAGTTATACATCATTTTCAGATCCCTAGTCCCATTCCAATGGACAACTTTTTTAGGTCATCTGGATCTCTGACTGTTGTCATCTTACTCCAACAAAATCTAAAAGGGCTTGAAGACATTCAATCACAATGTTTCAATCACATTTTTGGTGGCGTAAGATGACATCATGTAAACTGGCTCCTCAACAGAGTTTGGATCGATCGGAGCAGGATTTGTTTGGAGATTCTTAACGCCTGGCAGGGATTTGCACTTGACTGAGTGTACAAGATGTAGGCCTATTTTTAAAGGGTATCTGACTGTCAGGGATATAAATAGTGAAATAAATGAGTAACAACTAAAACTAAACCTGTGTATTGATGAAAAAAGTTCTCTTAGGACCAAAAATGGTCAATTTTCTCACATTCAGATTTCCCTTCCAAAAAATAACATGCAGAAGGGTTTTAATCCTTTAATCTTTTTAACTGCAAACGATTTGAGTGCATTTAGGCATTACAGTATGTTTTGTGTTTACGGAATCATTTCAGCTGAGTTCTGAATGACTTAGGTTGAGAGACTACACATTTATAACAGCCTGGGTTATGGATAACAGTGTGTCGTTTGAAAAAAGTCTTGTGTCAGGGTCTTTTGCGTTGCATGACGGGAATTAAAGGATTCAGTGTTTTTGATGCTTTATCTGTACTAAAGGGACTAAAAGACATCTTGGCCTGTGCACATTTAGCTTTCATACAGTGGTGTAGCACGGTCACTATTTAAAGTTGTCAACTTTGATCCGTCCCTAAGCTACAAGACGTGGGTCTCATCTTATGTGATCTGATCAGAAAGGAAGATGCTATGAATGAGAGGAGAGGAGATTCTTTGGATTAGGAAGAAAATTAACATGTCCTGTAAATAAATTGTACAAAATAAGTAACGAAAGGTCATGTTGGAGACACACTGAAAAAGACATCCTGTGCAAGCAATGAAAGAACACCTCAGGACTTTCTCCTGTCACCATGTGCGCTTGTCTCCAACAACACACACATCAACTCTCGACCCCTGTTTTTTCAGTCTTGTGTTTGGAGTGCTGAGTGACAAAACCATTTCATGCAGACTGGAGAGCGTTCATTTATGCAGACTCTTGACTGATGTCAGCTGGAGTGACAGGGGATGAATGCAAAGAAAAGCTGGGGGCATCATACCCAGCAGCACCGAGGTGCCGGCACATCAAAGAGAGAATCGAAGCTTTTTGATACAGAGGGGAGGATAGCAGGACAAGCTTCAACCCTGACAGTTCGCCACAGCGTGCTTTTGTAGATTACTGTTTGGTCTTTCCCAGGCGAACGCCGCACAGAAGGTAAGTAGAAGACAAGCTGACAGAACACACATCAGGGTATCTCTCTGCGATCGCTGAAGAAAACAGCACAAGTCAAAAACAAAAGTTGCGTCTGATGTTTGCGGGGCCTGTAACTCAGGGTCAGTGCACAGCAGAGAGCTGCACTTGCAGTGGTAAACTTTGATGATGCGACCAACTTCTCAGCAGGTCCTCGCTGCAAAAAACTTCATCAAAGTGTGATGTAAAATATAGCTACACGGTATCATATGCAGCGCATTTACAGCCCTGCTTGGCTCACGTCAATGAACACATCTTCACACATCAAGCTCTTCTCCACAACTTAGAAATCCTTTGTTATTTTTTGTTGTGCTGACGTATTGTGAGCAACATGATGCAAATCTTTTCTTATGTTGTTCTCTGAGCAGTAAATGCTATCTAGTAGTCAAAATGTCCATCAGCTTGGGCTTAATTTTTGCTGCATGAGCTGATAAATGTTTTGAAGGCTCACACTCACACTTCACGAGTTGAAATGTTTTATGTAGCTGGTTCATGAAATATTTTCTGCCACTTATGCAGGTTGATATTTTTTATCACTGAACAGATTATATGTCTTAATAGATGTGTTTTCCAGATGATTTGTTTTACTCACTTCTAGTTTCAGCCACCAGCAAAACTTAATTATTGAGAAGTAAGAGAAGATTTTTTGGGAGATTACTATATCCAGACAATGTATACCTACAGCCTCTTTTTGTTGCGATTATTTTGATGTGTTGTAATTTAGTGTCTTTTTGTAGATGTTTGAGATCTCTTCGTGATTGTGTCATTATGTTTCTGTTTGTAGTTTTATGTCTTTGTGATGTCATTTTGTGTCTCTTTGGGGGCATTTTTTTGTGTCAATGTCTAGGTGTTTGTGTCACTTCAGAATTCTCAGTGGTTTTCTTGTGCCTTTTAAGGAGTTTAAGCAAGTCTTAGACTGCTCTAGTTGGTTCGCTTGTAGGTGTAGGTCAGGTGAGGTCCAGACACTCTGGGCCCATCAGTGGTCTGAACATTTTTACTTTTACAATTCATCTTTACAATTACAATTACAGGTTTTATGTACAGGTATTTTTTTTTTTAGACTTTCTGACTTTTCAAACCGTGAGAAGTCAGCAAGCAATGAACTTAAGCCAACACTGCTGGTATCCAGCTTCTCTAGTCCATTTTAGAGGCAACCAGGTCATTTTAGGGACTCAAGGAGTTTATGCCTTCATGTGCAATTGCTGCAGTCTGATTACAAACAAGAATGGTTGCTGAAAGACTTAAGCTAAGAGGAATCATCCATCCAGCACTGGACATGTGCTAAAGCAAGGACAATGGCCTGATCAAATTCCTTGACTATGACTAATGACTGTGCTACAACTCAGCTTTGTAGCGGCTAATCATCAACCTGCAGCACGCAACATTTTAATCATGTGTTCTGGAGCCGTCTGCCATTCAGACCTAAAACACAGCAAGCTCTCTCAGCGGATCAGCCACACCAGCTCGCTCACTGGGCTCAGGAGGGACATTGTGTGTGGCACCATCTGTTTGATTATTCAGGGGTACATATGAAGAGATTTCCCAGCCAGAAAAGTTTTTTTTTTTTTTTGGTGGGGCTCATGCACCTTGATTTTGTGCAATTTTGAAACTTTGCTGTTAGGTTTAAAGCTGCAAAATCTATATGTCAATATTAAAAAGGGGGAAAAAAAATCAACTGCATAACGTAAAACCAAACTAGCCTTGGGCTATCAGTCTGATTTAGCCTTCAGGGTTAACTAGGGCTCATATTTCTGGGGTTCTCTTGTAGCCATCCAGAATTTCTCCAGATATCAGTGCACTGTGTGCTCATCATTGTTTACTGTCCCATTAGCATCTTGACTAGTAAGATTGGAGATGGTGGTGACAGACAACATCAACAACTAGAATGTTTCACAAGTAGACAGTTAAGCTGTGATAGCTAGGTCAAGAAAAGCTCCTCATCAAAGAGTAGCTGCACGCCTAGACTGTTTAACTACAGTGACCAAAGTTCAGTCCACTCAAACATGCCCAGTTCCTATACAGAAAATCTTTTCCTGTTACCTACGGATTCTGCTGCTTATGCTCATCATAATT
>JAOWBC010001714.1:6516575-6528984 GCA_028566105.1 Hypoplectrus providencianus
GAGATAGGCACAGCCTCCCCGTGACCCGGGATTACCTGGATGAAGCGGTTCGGAAAATGAATGAATGAATGAATGAAGCTGATCCCAAACTCATCACAAAAAACAATGCAGTTTGCTGGTTGGTTAACAAGTTCACTAACAAAGAGGAAAATATCCCACTGTGTCTACTAACCCATTACTGAAATGAAGAATCAGACCTAGCGAGACCACACTGACCCTATATGAAACATAAAGCAACACAGAATTCTGAGATATTTTAATAGGTAGTAATATCTTATTTTGTTGAAAAAGTCATTCATGATTCAATAAAGGAACAAAAGAAATACATCACGATACTAGAAGTGTGCCTATTGAAGCTGGCTGTTGCACTTTTGGTTATAGTTTTCTTTCCCCCCTGCTTTTAAAATGGCCTTCAGCTCTACAAGCAACACAAAGAACGTGTCTGACTATTGGAGTTATGTAAAAGTGACAGCTCTTTTCAAACCTCTGTCCTGTCAGAATTTCTATTTGATAATGAAGAAGAATCCATTGTACATTTCACAGGCCATGAAGTGTAGAGATGGAATTATTAGAACACATCTTCAGGCCGTCACCCTGTCTGAATATATTAGGAAAAAAATGATCCTCCAGATACAAGTTCCTTTGCCATTACAGTAATCTTCATTTACTACCACAGAGAGAGGAAGAAATGTTAAATGACTACCTTAAAACTGTGGAAGCAAGCTCTGAGAATCATTATAAGAGTATATTCAAACTGATCAACAGTTAAATATCTATTGCATTCAAGAAAGACTCAGGTGTAACTTAAAGCATGTTGATGTAGAAATGTAAAATTATTTGAAAGACTGAATCTAGTGCCAGACACTGCATTGTAGTCATGTTGTTAGCAAATTATACTGCTTCAAGGCATACATTTGTTGGTAATATTTGAAATACCACCACAATTAATGTTTTTTAGGTGAATTCGTGGCCCATTAATATCATCATGGCTGGTAAGAAATCGCCTCAGCTGAGCCCGATAGGCTTGTGGATGGGTTCTTTCCAATGATGTTGGAATTGGAGCAACTTAAAACCACTTGTCTGATTTGGTTCTTTTTTCTTTTGCTTTTCTTTGGTACTCAGTGGAATGCAGCACCATACTGTAGGACAAACAAAAACAAAGCAGACCTGATCTTTAGCAGGCCAAATAATAACAAAATATGAGTGATTAGAACAAATAATGTAAACTGTCAAAAATTCATTTTTACTTAATTGTAAAGAAGAATCTCCGTAATCCATTCCTATACCAAGTAGCTCAAGCCTCAGTGAAGTCAGCATATAGTTCAGCATACGTTCCATGATGCTTAGACGAATTATAAGATGGACATTTTACAGTAAGAGCTTTGAAGCAAAATAAGTATGAGCGGTTATTACATATAAGTGGGAAAGCCAACTGACCTTATCGTACAAAATGTAGTGGTGAGTTGTGTAATGATCTCCATTAATGAACACTAGAGAGGAATAGTAAACAGGATCTAAAGCCTGCAGAGTGGAGCCAGCAGAACGACTATGAATGACATCCCTATAATCCAGAACTGAAAGGATAACTGCTTCTACAATCCTCTTCTTACAACTCACAGTGCAGCTTATTGAGTTTCTGTGCAAAAAGACAAAGCTTTTGTCTCAACAAGGCTGTCTATAAGATTTTTTAATGGTCCACTTGTGGTGGAAACATTTGGTTGATAGATTATAGACTTAAGTCTGTGAACCTGAAACAGGGTGAGGGGATTGGAGCACACATGACAATCTGCTTCTCTTTGTCAATGAGGATTTGGCTGATAAGTGCTCAGGACACACAGATAGGATAAGTAATGACAATCCAATGTTGTTCTTGACCAGCATTCTTGGATAGCAATTATTTGACAACAAGACGCAATGAGATATCCTGACAAATGAAAACAACCGTACAAGGCAGGATGTTGGAGCAGGTTGGCAATCACTTGTTTAGGGCTGCCAATCACATCAGACAAAATCATAATTATGGGTGGACAAACCCCATACAATATGAGAAAATATCAAAGCAACAGTGAGCTCAATCTCAGCAAACAAACAGGAAATATATCAATACAGCAATGTAGCATTGAGGCAAACAGACAAAAGTTGGTTGTTATTGACACAAGTAAAGCCAAACGAAGAAAGACGTGTGTGTCTGTGCAGGGTTTGTGTGTGCATGCAAATGTCACATTTCAGCAATTGGATACACAGCAAAATCAGCAAAGAAATACAGCAAAAGGGGGAAACTGGAAAAACAACATAACATAACATGAATCAAACCCAGACTTTCCTCAATCTGTTGTGTGTCCCCAGTTCTGCACAGTTCTGCACCAACAATATGAAACCATACTCAAAAGCCCACTCCGGGATTTGCTGCAGATCCAAAAGAAAAAAAAACAACCACCACAAAATGGCATCTGTGATCACAGTTCAAACATCCAAACAACTATTCAAAGTATCTATAGGGGACATTGACTTTATGGTCGTTGTCAGTAAGTATAACTGTCAGTCAGGTATGAAGGATTGGATAGCTTTACTGGAACCAGCAACTCTTAAAAGGGACTTTGAAAAAGAAGCAGATCATCTAGAGACCAATCCCCAAAGGAGCCTTCTGATGGAAGAGGGCTTGTATAATTGCCACACCTGGCATTTCTGTCCATGGTGTCAAACATCCAAACTGTTGTCGGTATACTAGAGTCCAATGACTGAAGGTAGGCTATGGATGTCTGGATGAATTCTAACTCCAAACGTTGGGTCCAAGAGCTGGCATGTAAAATTGTAACATGGTTTTGGAGAGATGTGTGACAACCCAACAAGAGGTCCTCTATTATAAACTGGTGGAAATGACAGTTTCCTTTCCAATTTTCCACAACCTTTAATGCAAGGCCACATTCAGAGTTTCCTTGCTGTCCCTCTCAGATTTGACAATTGGGGGATGCTGGCAAGGGTACAGTCCACAGTGAGGAGGGACGTTCTGGTAAAATGGTTCTTCTTCTTCTCCTCAATATCTGTATGAAATAATGAATGTCAGTTCCTGGAGTCTAGATATAGCAGACACTAGTTTTCCCCCTTGGTACAGTTCAGATGAGTAGTGCGAGCCTTCTAATCAAACTCAGACTCTCGAGGAGGTAGTCAAAGTCCGGTGCAAAACTAACTTTGGAGCTGACCTAGATGCAACCCAACAGTTTTAAATATCCAATGGGGGGAAGCATGTAATTAAAGTGGCAGCCTTTTGGATCCACAATGTTTGGCACCTAATACCAGAAAGACAAGAGTGTTTGATAGGAGTGTTGTTTAAGGAGTTTGAGAAGAGGATATTTTCCCACTGCACAAAGAAGACTATGTTTAATCTGCTTTAAATTTGCCTCAGTTAAGAGTTGCAGCAGAATGATTTAGTCCAAAAAAGCTGAACTTGAATTGGAATGAACTGGAGTTTCCAGAGATGGTGGGTGTCTGGCTCCACAGACGGCCCGACAGACGCGGAGCAGCGTGCAGGTGTCCACAGGTGAGTCTAGCGCCCCGCTCTATACAGTCACTTCCGGTTCTGAGGGGTCACACCGCGGGGCACTATGGGGACGTTTTGACTTTTGGAGCGCGTGGGAATCACCAAGTCACTGCTGGCTGGTGATGACCAGAAAACGGAGGGAGATCATCGCTGTCAACTTCACTTCAAATTAATAGGAATTGTTTTTTGTTTTTTTTTGTGTGTGTTTGTTTGTTGTTTATATTAGACCAGAATTACACATGGGAACAAATTACTACTGTCACACCTTATTTGGTCTTGATTACTTTATTGTTTTTTTGTTTTTAAATGAACATGTGTATATTTAATCATACTTTATGTATCTTTACACTATACAGTATTACACTCCAGATGTCTTTTTTATTTCTGTTATCTTTTTTTATCTTTGTTTCTATATCTCTCACATCTATAATAACCATGTATAATGTTTATTTCTTGGCTCACAATTGCAGACATATTGTTTCCATGTATGATCACACTCATACCTTTGCTGCTGAACTACAGGCTAAAAGGGAAGCTGCCATCCATTTTTCAAACTTTGTGGTCAGTGACACATCTAGTTGAGTCCATCTCGCCAGTGAGATTTAAGCTACAGCTGCCTGCAGTTCAATGTCAGTTCACTTAAATCCCACACAATTCTATTCTCTCTGTTTCTTGTAGTGATGTGAAGATATCTCTCTCTGAAACCCTTTCCTCCTACTCAGTTACTTTGTGACTTTTTGAACACCTATAGGGGTAATTCTTAAGGTTATTGAAGAAACACAGAAGCTGAACATTTCATTACCAAGGTTTGACTTTTTTCTTAGGTATTGAAACAATACCATTCAATGACAAGAACTAATATTGTTGACAAAAATAAATAGATTAATAAACGTAATAACAACATTGCAGTGAAGGGCAATTATAATGCTACTTTGTTATTCTGTGAACTTCCCAGAAATCGCACATATTTTTATTTTTAGTTTAGTTTTTTCGTAAAACTGTAGTTTGAAATAAAACTTTTTGAGAGAGAGTTGCACCTATTTTTAACAAGGTCAGCTGTTATTTTTGAGCTGCGCCTCTCCAAAATGCTGTTTTAGGACTAGTGTGTAGGTTTGGACGAAACCAGGCCTACAAAAATTTAAAAGTAAGCGAACACTTCATACTGTCATGTCATGTTGAGAGGTGCAGATCTACGGCCCACTTTGTACATCCTGAATGCCAAGTATTTGGGAGCTTGGCAACATGAACACCATCGGTGAGATCAGACCTGTAGGCAGTTATTTTGCTTGTTTATTTTTATTTCATTTGTGTTGCACATTTTACATAGCCCAAAGTTTGTTTTTTAATTGTATGGACATAACAGGCTCTGTGATGTCATCAAAACAGCTTTACCCTTACCCTGGACAGGGCAGACAAATAGAGACAGACAGCAACCACCATTCACGCTCTCACCCACACCTACGGACAATTTAGAGTCTGCGAGGCAAGAGTGCTAACTGCTACACCACCGCGTGTAGCCTGAAAAACAAACTAAGAATCATATCATATACAAAATCACTTATTCGGAATAAGTTAAATTTCTGTTCTTAGACATTGAGCATCTTACAAAGTATATGTGAAAAAGTCATTTGGAGCCCATGCAGTCTAACCACTCAGAGCTGTGCAGCTGCAGGACACAGATGTCATAAAGCAGTGCTACATCATCCATCGGTCAGCCATGACCACACGCCTCTCCTGCTGCTCCGCTCCCCTCCAACCCCGGCCTCATCTCTCATCAGCACTTATACATTAGTAATACATAATTCTGTGTTGGATAAGTGGGGGTATGTAGCGCAAGTTGTCTTTGTAATTGCTTCTGGGATCAGCGCCACATACTTTATCATGATGAGAGTGCCCTGACTGGAAGGATCAAAATTGGCATTGCACCCATTTAGTACTTTGTTTTTATCATGACCTCCAGTAATCCTGCTTTACATTTCTAATCAATAAAGACCTATGAGAGCATATGAGTTTAGATACTAAGATTGTTCTATCCACTTGAATAAAGTACATGTTTGCCTTTTTTGAAAAGCATCTGTGAATATATGAGGTGTTATATTGCTAACATTAATTAAACCTTTGCGTAATTAAACACACAGTGACACACAGTAACACTCATTAATGATGGAGCATCTATTTCATAATGCAAATGTAGTCATGCATGTTAATACAACATAAATGTTTGGCTGTGTTGTTTTGCGAGGGCAAGTGTAAATGAATTAGCGAATTAAACGGCAGGTGCTATAACATTTAGATGGGCTGAACTTCACAAAGTGAGCTGATAATCTAAGACCTTGTGTATAAAACCTTAAAGCGGGTCTGTAACACTGTCAAATCTCTGAAGCAGGTGTGTTACCATATGCTGCATTAATTAAACAAAAATCTTTAATGACTTATAACACGGCTCGTTACTGAGCTGTATAGCCGCATGCCCTCTACCCTTCTTTGGTGGCCCTGATGTTATTTATAGCACGCATTACAGGCTAAACAGCCGAGCAGAGACATGAGTGCCTGGCATGAAGCAGAGAAGTGAAATTTCATGTTCTGGGAGGCCCTGCGAGGGTATGAGCTAGAGAAAATCCAATTGTTTTCAAATTATTCCCATGTAGACCAGAGTCAGAGGCAGGCCAAGAAAAAAAAAACAAAAAGTCAGATGGGATTATTTTCTCCATCACTATGTACTGTACGAGCAGCCAGGACATTAAAATTACCTCAAACCAAGGGCTGGAGAAGAGGCATGAGGCCTGATTACTGACCGCGCAATTATCGTCAAACTCCCTGAGAGAGCAAACATGCAGTGTGCTCAGTCTGCAGGCAGGCACGGTGTATGTCAGAGCGGGTGCATGCTGGGTGCTTAAAGAGGTTCTGCTGCTCTGTGCAGGAGGACTTTCAGCACCACGGACAGGGCCACTGCAGGGGGGCAGCTCTGAGGAAACTTGAGCGGGTCCTGAATGCACCAGCTCCCAACCAGTAATCATGTCTTATGTATTCTAAAAGCCCCATTTTGCATTAGGACAGGAAGCGCCAGGCAGGAAATGTGCTTAAGTGCCCGCTGAGTTAATAAGCAAGACACTTGTTCTTTCTGACGGAAATAACAGAAGAGAGAAAAACAAGGAAAAAGGAAAATCAGTCCGGAAAAGATAGAAAGGTGTTTTGTTCTGGCCGATTGGTAGCTCATTCATTGGTCAGAATGCCTATTGGCAGCCTAACAACTTTCTGCAAATGTATAATATGATCAGATATTGAAACCAGAGTGCAGGGTCCATTCAATACATTTTGTAAGAAGTTTTTGCTGAACCCGACTTCACAAGGAAAGGCACAGCTGGAACATTACTACACAGACGCTATCAATCATTATCTTCATTAATTAATAAAGGATATGACTTTTATGATGATTTATGAAATTTGGCAATGGTGATTGATAAGATAATAGCCCGCAGTAAAGTTTGTAAAGCTGCAAACTCAACAAGGGAATTCATATATCAATTAAGAATGGTTTTTGTTTTTTTAATTTTCTACTCAGACATAAATCTGACATTTTTACAGAAACATGGCATGACTAGTGAAAGCCTCTGCCAACTGTCTTTACCTGTATGCCAAAAGGCGTTCTTTCTCTGCACCATGGCCGAATGTGTTTTATTAATGTGTTTGGATGTCCTGGTGGCCCCTGATTGGCTGATACTGAACATTAAAAATAAGTCAGAGAGAAGATTTTACACCTATGAAATGTTGCAAGATAAGGCAAAAACAAAATAAGCTTGTGCAGGTTGAAATTTTCCCCCAGTTTTATTTTCTGTCTAATGATGATGTTCTTGAATAGACCTGTCAACCCAGACCAACCAGACCAACATGTAGATGCAAGATGACAGGAATGTCTGCCAGTTTACTCTCGCAAAATGTATGAACTTAAAATTTTTCAAACTGCACACAGAGCTTCCTACAGCTGTGTACAGCCCCTCCTAGTGGAAAAGGCATACCTAGCCACTGTTAGCTTTCACTAATAATTGTCATTTTGCAAATCATAGCAGTAGAAGTGGGGCAAGCAAGAAATGAACAATTCTTAAAAATGTAACAAGGACAAAAAAAAAAAACCAAGCAGAATTCCTGTTTTGACCATTAGAATGAGCCAGTTATTGGCTCTAGCCTTTGGGTCTTTCACCTCTGAACAGGGCACGGTTTTCATTTAAAGAACAAACCCTTAACTACACACCTTTTATTACAGACCAGGGCGCCGCGTTTGAAAGATGTAGGCATTTACCAGGCAGGCAGAGATCTAGCATAAAGATGCTATTGATTTCATTATTGGAAATGTAAGATCCATTGACCCTTACTCAGGACCAAACGCCAGGATAAATCGACCTCTGCTGCTTGGACTTCACCATTGCTAGTTTAATTTGTCTCTTGTGAGTCCCCGAACTTTATGGAGGCGCAACACTTAATCACTGGAGTGCCCATTTAAAACTGGGCTTTTATGTGTTTAACTGAGAATTTCCATCCATTTGAAAAAGACTGAATTAGCATTTAGAATATGAAACATTAAAAGTCTCCCTGTAGCCCAGTAATGAACATGTTTATTTATTCTTGTGAAATTTGATCAAAACAAATTCTCTACATAAAATATGTAATCATACTGCAACATATCATGTCACTGCAGTGTGAATGCTGTATGAGGGCTTCTTTTTCATATCACCCCGGCACTGCAAAGTGATAGCCCATAAAACTGCATCAGTCCTTTCTAATAGTCAGTGAGTCTTTTATTTCAATGCAGGGACGCCTGCTGTTTTATGAACTGCGAGCTTGTCCACACACATCCGATCATTTTCAGTCTGAGGGGTGGATGAACCTCAGCTGACCCTGAGCTCTGGAGGCATACTGAGGGGGGGCTGTGGGTGGTGATGCTTGGCCCTCTGCCAAGAGCCAGGACATGGAGTCTCTGTGGGCTCAGGGCACAGAGACCAGGATGACCTTAAGGAACACAGAGTACTATCGAAGTCTTCGGTGCCAAAGGATCAAATACTGACTTTCATCTTAATTTAGGACAGCAAAGCGCAAGATCAATGTGCAGTAAGTGTGAGAGGTGGGGGGTGCGAGAGATGGGGATGTAAGACTGTGAGGTCACAGAGGGGTCCGGAGCTTGGAGCAAATGGCAGCTTGTCCACAGGCGGCAGGAGAAGCTGGACACAAATGCAAAAGGACAGCTGATGACAACACAGTCAGCAATGCTAAAATAATTCACATTAGCCTTTAAAATCCACAAGGCATGCTTTACTTTGTCCCGTAGCGTGCAAATTTCATCACTGGCTCAATGATATGAGCTTCCACAGTTCTGATGAGTCTTAAAAACTGGCACGCTCTGAACATTAAGTAAAATAAAAGCAGGCCTTAAAACCTGAAACTTAGCCAACAGTACTTAAGCACCCCCACAGAAATGTGGTTCTGCTGTTGGATTCTTCTTCACCAAATTCAAATCCACAATGGGCCTTTTTCCACTGCAGGAGCTTGTGTAGTTGCTGTGTTTTATTTTCCATTGTTCTCCCTTTGCTGTGGGGAGTTTCAGGAGAATGAAATGGGACCCTGCTCAGCAGTTGAAATGAAACGCATGTTACAGGTGATGTTGCAGGTTGCCAGCAGTGCTTTTGCCCGGTTGGTTGGTCGATTGGTCCCATTAACACCAGCTAAAACAGTTAGTATTACTCATTTCACAATGATGCAGGGTAACCAATCACAAGACAATGGGCCCCTCGACACAAAAACGCAGGTGTCTGCACCATCTTTCCATTGAATGAAGTAATTTGTTCACCAATACACTTTCATTGTTGTATGTAACGCAACTGCTTCCTCCACTGTTTTCTTATTCGCACAGAGAAATTATGTAGTAGGTGCTTTTTTTTCTTCCCTTTTTTAATCCCAAGAATCATTCATTACCCATTTTGTACAAACACATTGGACAGAGGAGCTTGCAGTGGAACCAAAGTTATCCAGTTCAAAGGAGTCGCTAGTTTGGGGTAATGTTTCTACAAGGTGTAAAGACCTCATTCTCTGTTCTTCACTGCACGAAATTAACCAAGTCATTAAATATTTTGTGTGAAATTTTTATACCTCATTTACACATTTTTCCATGTTATATGAAAATAATATTTGGGATTCAAGATTAAAGCGGCACAAATCTGCATAGAACTCATTACTCATTTTTTTTACGATAAACAGTTAAAGTTTTTTGTAACTGTCTGGTGTAGACTTGCATGTGGGGCACAGGATTGTCCTTAGTATTGTTTGAGCAAACTTATAGAGCATTATTTAAAGAAAAGTCAGATCATTGTGATGTGTCCTGCCAGACGCTTCATCTTCAAGATGATCAAGCACGCAAGTATTTGATTGGCTGAAAGAGAGGGGGCTTTCTGAAGACTCCAGGCACGTAGAAATATCGACTTGGTGCCAAGCACAGAGGAGGCGAGAGCACATCAGTGTGCTTCAGTTGTTTTGACGTGTAGAAAGTTTGGACTGCTGTGTGACGTCTTTCCTCAGAGAGACAGAGGCTTAGAGACAGCTTTGCTCTGTCTCTAAACTTTGTGTCATCCAGAGACCGAAGTCCCAAAGGGGTTCTGAGTGTCAGACGGTCTAACAGTCATCAGAAGAAAAACATAATGCACAGCAGACTTTTTTCCTTGAAATACAGTAACTTTATTCTCATATAGTGATGGTATGTATTCATTGATAACATCACACAAAATTAAACGACTAATATGATCTTTCAAATTTGAGTGGGAGGCATAAATGATGTTTTTTCCACCAAAAATAAAAGATGAGGAGTTTGACACTACAAATGAATGCTCAGATTTCCTGGGGCAGGGCCACCAGACCTCCAACTTCATATGTGTCCTCTATCTAAGATGAAATAAAACTAAAAAGCGATAACCAGTAAAGAACTGGACAACTGCAGAAGTGAGGGATAATAATAATAATGTCTTGCTTAAGTAGTAGAAGCAAACATTTGTAGATCACAGATGAATTATTTGAACAATTGTTTATAAAAGAATTGATTAGTGCATGTGTAAGGTTTATGCTAAAATATGCTGAATGCTAATTGTCAGAGGAACAGTGTGTACATTCACCTTCCGACGTCAGAAGCATGTTGTCAGACACAAGCAGAAAAATATCAATCCAGCCCAGCCGAGGGGCAGATTGACGGCTGACTGTTATTGACAGGTGAACCTCCTGCAGGACTGGATCAGCAGCGAAGCTGGAAAAATCACCAGCGGCCTAATTTCTTGCTTTAACGAGTCCTTGCTGACAGCAGGAAATGGGGAATGATGTAAAGTGAGAGCTTTCCATTCAGGGTTGGATTTTATGGGAAGGTTCTGAACTTCCTCCACTCTGCTGTAAGAAATTACCTGAGCTCTGACCCCTCGCTTGATAAGGTGGACACACAGGCAAGGGCCCAATTTATCTCCCAGGGACCTGCTGCTAACTCATGAATATTTACATTTTTTCTAATGCGGTGTGCTTGGGTCAATAGGACTGCACTTCGTAATCAACACTGAAGCTATAGGTTAATAACTGCAATTATTTTTTGTCCCTTGGTGCAATCTGATTAGATTTAGATGAATTTTCCGCTGTAGTCAATCACAGGGAATCTGAATTGAAGTGTGCCAACAGATCGTGTCTCTACCTCACAATTCCTTTACCTGCAATATCGACATATTAAAGGAAAAGGAAGACGCAGCTTTGAAGTGTCTGTGATGTGACTGATTATGTCTCTGCTTCACTAAGTGGCTGCTCACTCTGGTGTGCAGTAGTTAAAAAGCAAAGCAGAAAGGTCTCAAATAGGTCTAAATGTGACAATTCAACGGGAAAAAATGAAATAATGAAAGAGTAGTGCTCTTGGCTTTGAACGCAGTGCTTCCATTGTGCTGCTTTACCTAATTATGCCAGGCCATTCTGCTGACAGACGGAAAGTGCACAGTGACGCCCAATCAGGACTCCATATTTCATTTCCCCTCTCTCTCTCCTTTCTTACCGTGAGTATATTAAACCAGAAATCCGGTGGCTGATTTTCAAAGAGACTTGATTAAACCCAGGAAATGGGACATGATTTCCCATTTAAAATTCATAACAGGCTAACACTTAAGTAATTTAAATCCCCTCTGCCATTAGAGCAGTTGGTATCTGCATCAGATTGAATAATTTCACCTTAACAGCATCAATCCATTTCATTTCAATTTGATGGCAAGCAGACTCAGTGGTGGCACCCTTGTGAGTGTGTTTTCCACTCAAGATTTGCCAATCAAAAAACAGGCTTCCAAAATGTATTGCTGCTTGTAATTAAATTTGTTTGACCTTACAGTTTGCAGTACATAAAAACAGGCTGCAAATGAGAAATGAAGAGGCTTTTGTGCATATCAACATCAGACCATTAGAGTTGAAACCTTTTCACTAACAAATACAATCCAAGTCTATTATGTGGCTTGGGTTGAATAAAACAGTGGTGTAGGAAGTGATCCTGATCCATTAGGAAAATTGAATATTAGGGATATATTAGTTGCCTATCATGGCTAATGTGAGCTTGTTAGTAAACTTAAGTGGATATTGCTGAAAAATTCAAAGTCTGTCAGCCATAAATCTTAGCCTGCTAACCAGTTGCATTGCTATACCTTTTAAAATATGGTAGCACCACATACAATTTAAGCAATTCCTAATATACAACCCCTGTTTGCTGTGATCCAAACTTTTGTCATTTGAAGTTTTTTTGCAAGACCTGTGATTGAATGGGGATGTGTTTATCACAGAGATCACAGCAGGTTATTTCATATAGTGAGGAAAGTGAAGTTTGGT
>JAOWBC010001714.1:6542974-6554079 GCA_028566105.1 Hypoplectrus providencianus
TTGGATGCAAACGGGTATGAGGCACATTAATACAGACGTTAAATCTTGATAGAATAGAAATCGTGAGCTGATATTCTTCTTTGTACCTGATGTATAAGACAACATCGCAGATTTTTTATTTCATTGTCGCTAGCAATATTGAAATATTTTTGTGATATTGTTGAATTCAAACTGGGACCACAACCCATGAACAGCATAATAAGGTTACTGTAGAATTATTTAAAAGAAAAGTGGGTTCAGAGTTAAAAGGACAGTTTTCATTTTTATGAATTGAAGCTGTGTGAAACACTTATCCATAGTGGACAGAGGTGGCTGCAAATATATTTAGCCACCTTTAAAAGACTTGCCTAAAGAAATCAATATCAATTCAACTGAACAAAATATTTGGACTAGTTTCACTGCTTTGGCTTGATGTCACAGAGATTACACAGGGAGAGCTGAAGCTCTTCAAAGCTACCAGACTCCACTGACAAAAACACTCATTTTACCTCACAGAACAAAGGAATTTTCTAGTCTACCGCTGTCTCGATCACTTACATTGTTTGTGTTATTGTGTGACTTTGATCTTTTAAAGGTTTAGTTTGGATTTACTCAGGTAATAATGAAAAAAAAGAATCTATCATTAAACAATTACCTACTGCCATCCACAGTAGATAAAACACTGACTAATGATACTGTGAGTTCTTCACAGAGCTCCAGAACCCAAACTACCCCTGTGAGTGTGTAGACTGTGAGGATGTGTACCTCGATCTCCTGGGGATGTGATGAGAAACATTTGACCTTGCGAACAGTCTGCTTTCCCCTGAGCACCAGTGATTGACAGCTCCGCTGGCCAGTCACACAGCTGACATCCACCCGCTCCAGGAAATGCACGTAAATCTGCCAGATCTGCGAGGGCGCCGCCATCCACTTATCACTACAGAGAAAGACATCATCAGGAACAATTAAGCTGAGGCCCCCTGGAGACATGGCGGGAGCGGCGTGAGGTCGGAGGTGAGGAGGGCTGATCCGCAGCTGTGAGAGCATTTTAAAAAGCAACAACATCATCATCACCATCATCTTCTCACTGCTGAGAAGAGGGGGGGGGCTGAGCCTCAGTGGCGCTGGCTGGATGAGAGCTGTGAGTGGGAGGTGAAGCAGTCACCTACTCAGCCCATGCTCTGTGACAAAAGCACTCAAGGAGCATTTGAGAATAGAATTCAAGAATCCAGGTTTTTGAAGGCAGCCGTAATATCACTCGTGCTGGACTGATGCTGTTAACAAGTTATATTTTCATGTTTTTGACACATTGTAACTGCAATTCCAAAATTGTTTGTTGGTGCTGAAAATCTGTGGAGGTGTACTTTTTCTCCTCCACTCCTCCACAAAAACTTACCAGGAATCAATAAGGTAATTGATAAAGCACCAGACCAAAAAGAGGAATTAATAATCATATAATTTCCTATCCCTGCATAAATGTTTTCTGTAATTATTTGATTTCCTAAAACAAGGCTGGTTTATCAGTGTGGAACTGGCCTTGGCCAAATTCCTGGTGTATATATTTGTCTGGGTGATTTGATTTGATTTTGAATATCAATATAATATTGAAATCAAGGTGAAAAGCTATGTTTAACTGCTCTATTATTATTTGAATTCAAGTTGTGCTCACACGGTGCATACGCATGAATAACTTTATGTCTAATTGACTTATGTACAACACACTAATTGACAGGAGAAACGTAGACCCAGGTCGGATTATTCCACCTGTATGACCTCAGTATGCGGTCTGCTATATGCACCGTGTTGAAAATAAAGTGTTGCTTGTGTTCTTGTTATTGTGTCCATTTCATGCACAGGAAGAATTCAATTAAAATATCTCATTAGAGACAATTTAAAGGTACCCAGGGGGCTTTCTGACCATTAGCTGTTGTGTTTGTTTTTCTTACTCTGGCATGAGGACACACTTGTATGTGCAGATGATGCAGGCCACACTTTTGCTGACTAATTGGCAGATTGAAAAATTTGCTTTGCAAATGGCTTATGAGGAAGAGAATGCAATGTGCTCGACTGAAAGACACTGAATGTTAACACAAATGTGTTCATTTAATAGAAGCAGTCTAACTTTTATATAGCTATGTCAGAGTTGAATGCCAAATAGCTGACTTTTAATAAGAGGCAAAAATGGCCCTACCTATCAACAAACCCTCACAAATGACTGGTGTAGGCTCTGATAGAGATGTGGACAATGAGACAGGATGGGTTCTGTATCTTCAGGCAGTCAGACCACCAAACCTCCATCTGATTAGTTCATTAATTCAAGCCTGCATGAACAATTTAATTAGTCCAAAATAGAATGCGTCTTCAGGCTAAGCTGTGTGTATGAGCTTTTGTGTGGGCTGTGTACGATGTGCGTCTCAGTAAATAATACATACGTAAAGACCATCACAAAGAACATCTTTATGAGGGGACTGGGACTCCCAGGCACTTTCAAGTACACATCCTGAGGCTCCCCTGGCACCTAGACGGAAACAGAGTCAAAGGCAGAAAGATTTAAAAAATGCAGAGGTAGAGGCAGAAATAAAAGAGACCCCACAATAGCACTTTAAAAGTGCACGGCACGCTGTAAGGGCAAGCCTTTTTTGCATCAAAACAGCCTGTAATCATGACAGGTGAGCGAGAATAAAGTGATCTCTCCCCTTGAACAGGAAATGGTGGTGAGGCTTTTGTTTAAGCAATTAATCCCCTGCTAATATAACTGTGGGTTATTGTAGTCAGGACTGAAAACTTTAGGGAAAATAATGTCATTCTCTCACCAGCATCCTGGTCTGACATATGATGTTTGGGTCACTGCAGCGTACGGAAATGTGAGCCCTGACATCTGGGTCTCCAACTGGTTTAAAAAGAATAAACGTTAATATACAAGCAGGAAAGATCTCAACTAGACAGTGTAATTAAGCAGTTTGAGTCAGTTATAAATGCAATCAGTTTTAAACATCTTGCCAACAAGTCTAATGGGATATATCTTATGCATACATGCATGTATAAACATATGCATATGCATATGTGCTGTACACGCTGTGCTATTTTCTTCATTTTATCCATTTCTTTTTTTCATTTCCTGCTCTATTTCCAGATGTCTCCCTGTTGTTATTACCCTTTTTGTGACAGAAATGGTATTATATTGTTAGATTGTTTTTGCTGATATTTTAGTAAAAACACAATAAAGTGAAGGTGGAATGCATTATTCATTCCCATCCAGCTTGTATACTTTGAATAAGTTTTTGTGTTTGTGGAAGTGTAGCACATATTGACGTGTCCATGCTTCTCCTGTAGAGTACGTCAGAAGTGAAGATGCATTCACTGAACATGAAACCAATACTGACAATATGATTGTATGCATTGAAATAAATACATCTTATACAAAACTCAGGTTGTGACAGTGGGACAGGGGCTGGGGACTAAACCTGTCTACCTGTGGGGTCGTGCCAGGGCGGCAGGCGGATGGCCTTCTTGAGGAAGCAGAGCTCGGGATGGTAGAGCCGGAACGTCTGGTCCACAACTTGAGGCGTCGGCTCCACGTTCACCTGGCAGATGGCCATCGGCTTGCCGTCTTCTGCTTTAAACGTAACCTGTGGAGGGAAGGTGGAAGGTCAGCAGTATCAGCAGCATGCTAAGTCCCTGCAGTGAAACAGTCAGTGTTTACATCATCACGGAGGTGTAAAATTCCCAGCCCAACTGATGAAGCCGTCACAGCCCAGGTAGGAACTCCTGAAAGGAGAATTTCAGAATAAGAAATGGGCATTGCTGGAAGCCTATTTCTGCTATTGTGATGAAAAAATAAGGAAACTTTTTTAAATAAAAAGTTAGTATATAGATACTTAGTTAGTAATTTAGGACAAGTAAGCAATTATTTTGAAATCATTTTTTTTTTTAAAGTCAAACATTTGAAATAATTCATTATTTTCATTACTAAGTGACTAAATAATAATTTAGTATCACAAAGTCATGAATTAAAACTATGTCATTACTTTTTGATTATATTGCAATGTTAATTCTTACAGATTTTTACAGATATTTTCGTTTTTTAGATTTATCTTTGGACTCTGGAAAGTCCTGACTTGTAATGAATGCATTGAGCCAGCATTGCTGGGAGGTAAATATAAAAGTGTGCAACTGAAATGTTGATATAAATATAGTCAAAATATATATATATTTTTTTTTTAAACATATGAATGCTCAGAATTGTATTTGTGAATTAGTTAATGTAATGTAAGTTTAAACAACACTGGCCATGTGTCATGAGACATTTACAGAGCTCTTTCATTCTAATAATTTCGCTCTCTTTAGTAAAAAGTGGGATTGCTTTGTTTTCTTCCTGAAGGCAGTTCAGCTCTAAACAACATATACAGTTTGAAAAAAAAAGCCTTTGAGAAGTTTAATTTAAAATTCACCAGAGAGGATGATGATGATGAAGATGGAGAAATCTGTATACTTGAATATAAAAGTTGCCTTCAGTCCGACTGCTGAAACCCCTACAGACCTGCAGAGTGTGCTTTGAAGTTTGCTGCATTAAATTAGCCCTCAGGACCTGATCTGTGCAAATCAACACAAATGTGTTCATACATATGCACTCATTACATATGGTTACATACGATAGCTACCAACATATAGACCCACATTGGAATTAAAAACCCACTCACATACCATCACACTTTACAACGTCTTAAACTAGTGTTTGATAGCTGGATTTATTTTTTTATGATATAATACTTAACTAGAGCTGAGTTTTGGGGGTTACAAATTACTAAATAGCGGGGTATGAATTTATGAAAGGATTAAATACTAATACTGGGAGTATTTTATAAACTATTTCCCTTTGGTTCATAACCATTCAGAGGGGGGGACGAGTCAGCATTGTGGCCCAGGGATGGTTATGTCAACATGCCAGTCAGTCCATCTTAGTTCAAATCTACTCTTAATAATCATATCGCCTGGCTCCATTGGATATGTTTGTATGTTTTATTAGAAAAAAAAAGAATCTAATGGACATATTGGATGTATTGCCAAGAAATGTATTGGGCCCATTCACGCTCCCCAGAGGATAGACCACTCCAGCTTCAGAATTAGTCTAACTTTCCTATTAGTTTATATTCAGCCAACATCTGTTTCAAGTGCTTCATGATCTCATTGGCAGACTGCCTTCAAATCCACACAGTCAGTGACCTCATGGCCTTTCCTCCGATGCCACAATCAGGAACCGCTCCACAAGTAGAATAAGACTGAAACACTTGAGGAAATGAAAATCATGTGTTGACTGGAACATCACTTTTCTATTGTGAGGTCTAATAAAGACGCCACAGTGTTTACATGGCAGTTTGGTTTTAGTCCAGATCAACCCAGTGGTTGTTTCAGTGAAAGAGCAGTGCACAGTTCTGGCTCGCAATCAGAACCATGTCCATTTTCTCCATGAGAGGAAGCATAGGAGAGATAAAGTCATATGTTTGAATCTCCACATGAAAATCAGCAACTGGCAGGCATTTCAGAACAGGAAGTGCAGTCAGTATCTTGCTTGTATCTTGTGGTGGCCAACACTGTTAATGGCTGTGAAACATACAATACAGTTTGTACTAAGCTGTTCTATTCCCTTTTACGGTTTTTATTTTGTGACATATCTAAAGTAATTTGTCCAGAGTAAATTTCATTTTGAGATTTTGTTGAAGTGTACAAAAAATTTTTGAATGGGGGACTTTAAAATAATTGCTGGGGATGGGCAAAAAAAAAAAAATCTATTCACCTGTTTTGATTAATAACTGAAAATGTCTTTTTCTGACTTTAGTGTGTAAGAACGTGATCACTGCATCAGTGCAGGACTTTAAACCTATCCATCACCTTACGGATAAACTGGAACTCTGACTGCAAGCTAAAACCTTATCACCAAACATCAGTGACCAACCTCACTAATGCACTTATGGCTGAATGGGAGGAAATCCCTTCAGTCAGGTTCTAAATCTTGTGGAAAGCCTTCCCAAATGAGTGCAGGTTTTTGAGGCTCGGGTGTCCATGTGTGACAAACTGTAGTGTCATGACACATAAAACAGACATCTTGATGAAGTAAATTCCGCCCCAGCAGTTTGTGTGAATAATTCTCCCATCTATTTATACAAATAGACATGTGCAAGTTAATTTATGCAGCGCTGCAAAACAAAAGAGTTCCTAGTATTAAAAATGACTTTCATTACAACTGTGCGAACAGATGTAGATATCCAGTCATGACAGAAGTTAACTTTCCACATTTTGGTCATCGATTCACAAACTCATAAGCTGATTCCTGCCAAACAGCAGCTGTCCAAATGGTTGATGTGTCAGATTTGTGGGGCCCATGCTGACCTGCAATAGTGGCCCATATCTGGCTCTGGTGATGTGTGCTGACTGACAGCGGTGCCAGAGCTGGCATCCTGACAGCTCTGCTGTTGGGGCTTGTCAGTTTTAGTGGGACACAGATTTGATCCAGACCCGACCTCTTTGACCTCTTGACAGGATTTTTGCTCAGAGCAGCAGTGCTGACACTGGCGCACAAATACACACATACCCTGGGCAGACACATGCACACACACTTGGCAGACTGGCAAATATTTCATCACCCTGTGCAATGGGAGAGCTTCAGGGTACTGTACTCTCCATGAAAAGGATTACGCGAGGTGCTGCAGGTTAGCACACAGTGATGGATATCTTTTTTTTTTTCTTGGCAGCATAAATGTAGCCATTTAGGCTCACGTTGCTACAAAGAGGCCAAAATTTCAACTTGTTTCATGAGGACAGAAGTTAATTTTGTTGACAGCTGTAGCATCCAGTGGCTGCAGAGCATGCTACATCACATGTAGATACAGAAGAATATTATCTAAAGTACATCCTAACAAGCACATTCACATTGTCTCCCCCTCCTCTAAACTTCTTACATATTATAAACGGTTGAATGAGAGCATAAAATGGGAAAATAACTTCAGAGTAATACTAAACATGCACGCCTCATTTAAAGTAGATTAGCCAGACGTGTCAAGCTGTCCTCCAATCAAAGATAGTTTAACCCTCCAGCCTGGCATTTGCGAGTTGGAGAAGATAAACAATGTTCGCTAAGATAAAAGTGATTTCCAGCATATAATTTTGCTTGACAATCTTGTCTGGCGAATGTAACTTTTTAAATAGTTGACACTTCAAAGTGTTCTTTGTGTCTGAGCTGTGAATGTGTGGGAGAGGAGAGGAGGGAGGAGGCGGCGCACTGCCACTCCACGGAGACTTGTCTGGGAGTGTGTGTGTACACTAGATGTTGTTAGACTTAGGGATGTAACAGAAAGTTAGCCTGACTAAATTCCAGATCAAAGGCTTCATTCGAGTTGAGGTGGCTTTTTCCTTCCTCTACTCTTCTGAATATAGCAATCAACGTATATACCCTGAGAGGCTGAACATGTTTAAAGTGGAGTACAATAGAGCTCTTATCATGGCAGAAACATACTGTACATACACATTGCATTTTAAATCCATAGCTTACTATAATTCCAGCCTGGAGATAAACAACCAAAGGGATTGAGAAGCTACTATAGAAGGAGATAAAGATAGCCCAATAAACAGAAAAAATATAGCACAAAGCACAAGCAGCACACTCTGTACCTTGATCATTTTGGCAGCAATCATATTGGACAGATTCTTCTTGGCCACCTGAGAACCTTTGCCTGTTGGTGGGAAGCTTGGTCCCTGTTAGGATTTGATAAGGAATAAAAGAGTTATCAAAATTGATCATCTTTCAAGAAAGCAGCCAGTGACTGCAAAGAAAACATCACAAGTGCACATCAGGCAAGGAAACCGTAAAGATCACAACAGGCAGAAAAGAACCAGAGGGTGTAAAACCCCCCAGCCACCCGCAAGAGATAAAAGCACAGCCCATGTAAACGACATTTATTTCAAACCTCCTGGCATCAAATTAACTACCGAGCCTGAGTTGCCTTTACATGTGTATATCTTGGCCTTAGAAAAGATCTGATATGTTTAATAATGCTCAGGGTGGAGTGACATTTATCTCACACTATGCACACATCTTCAGACCACTCAGGGCCAATCAATTTGAAAAGATTTTTCTCTCAACTGAAAGTAGACTTGTGAGGAACTGCAACATGAGAAGAGTGAGGAGGTAGTAACTTTGATCTTTCATTTGTGGTGATGGAAAATTGTGGTGACGGGAAAAATCCAAGCATGACGTCTGACGCCTGGAATACAATCCTGTTTGTCAAAAATACTGTATCCTGAAGTAATTACCAGTCCTAGACATGGACAACATCCCAAAACATTCCAGCAGCGTCAGCTTCTGGTCTCCACTGTACCTGAACAGCCATAGTGTGGTCGCAGAGGAAGCTCTGGTACTTCAGGGGGATATGGATGCTCTCCTTGGGCCGGAGGTAAACCCTAGGACCTGGGGCACCTTCCTCCAGATGGAACATGTTCTCCTCCAGCGGGGTTGAAGTTTTAGTTAGTGCTTTAAAGTAGCCCCACTCCTCTGTGTTAGTGATGACACTGGATGGAAAAATTAAAGGGTTAGGGTGAGACATGAGTAAGATGAAAGCAGGCTCGTGTACATCTTTAGAGGATCCATCCAGCATCAGAGACAGAGTTGTTACACCATCAAGAATACAAATTTAAACCTTCAATGCTAAGCACTGTTCATTGCAACCTGCAGCATGATACGATGGTGAATGGAATAAACAGAATACTGACGTTGTTGCCATGATTCAATTCAGTGATCGGGCAAATTTTCGCTCTGTTTTTGGTCTCTACCAACTCCTGAGGGAAATATTTGGCTTTATAAGTTGGAAATGCTCTACTACATTCACTGGCTTGTTGCTAACTGTTCTTTCTGCTGTTTGGAGCCTAACAAGAATTGTACAGAGGGATTTTATAGCTTTTTCAATGATAACAGCTGATGGCTGATAACGTGCTATGAGCGCGGTCAAACAGCTTAACAATGAGCCGGAACTCACTGTAAAGCCCAGTGAAGCTGAGGTGAGCTGAAGATTTTGGTGATAATTATTCTGTGTGTTCATCATGCCAAATGAACCCTGTCTGCTTATCACATTGTTGATACATTATTATAATACAAGTATTAACTAGAGCCACTTTTAAGTGTTGACTAGTTGGTAATATCGTTTGTTTGATGCATGCCTCTGGGAAACCATGATAAATATTCCTTACTCCTATCTCTCCAAGTGATCCATAAATGCCTCCAAAGCAATATTATTCCCTTTCGTATGGACAAACAACACTGATCTTCCATTCCTTTAAACTAATTCTAGTAATGTAAAGTTCACTGTAGTGCCACTGCCAACAATCGAAGGGAGCCAATTCCACGGTCGAGCAGTCAACACACAAAACACAAAGCTTTCCTTTTAATTACCGACAGCAGCTTTCATAAAAGTGTATAGAGGTCAGTGAAAGCCCCCCTCCAATCCCCAACAAATGGATTTCCAAGGAGAAAGCAACAGGAACAGATAACACATTCCAACAGAGGGAGGTCTATTCTCTGCTCTTTCCTTTTCCTTTGAATGCAAAAATTTCACGCACAAATGCATAGAGGGAAGTGCTGCTTTAAACTTCAAAGGTTCCAACCCATGGGCACGGAGAGAGGGATTTCTCTCAATAGGAGAGCGAGAGTCTATGAATTTTTCAGGGCTCCACCTCGCTAACATTAGGGCGAGATGCAACAGTCAATTCCATGAAACTTATTTAGAGATTCCCACCTGTGCACTTGGAATATAACATTTTGCCTGTGGCTTATCATGACAACAAAGAGTCTGTGTGTGTATGTGTGTGTATGTGTGTTACACCTGAGTCTCTAAAAAAAAAACATGGGTTGATTCATTTTTATAGAAAGAAAACAGAACAAAGCAGAGGGTGAAAAGGACAAACAGTCTGAGGCAAATAAAGAAAAAAAGGAGAACAAACGAAATAAAGATGATTAAAGGGATATCAAAAGAGGGAATTGACTGGATGCAGAATTGTGAAAGCAAGGAAAAGAAGGCAGATTATGAAAGGAAGACATAATGAGAGAGAGAGCAGCAGCAGAGCAGACTCCCATCACTCAGCAGTCAGGGCTCACGCTCGGCTCTGTAAGGCCAAGTGTAAATTGTAGCCATGCAAAATGGATGGCAACAGGTAGGAAACACGTCCTCCACTTCAAGTAGAGCCTCTGGGCTCAAAACCACTGCAGACATCAAAGCAACGGCGAGCCTAGCCCCTCTCTAAGTACTCCTCCTTCAAAGTCTGATGCTGGATTCCAGGTTGAGGGTCAGACTTTTTGTGTTTGTTTCTGTAGAACAAAGAGCTAACCCAAGGCCGTGCTTGTGTTCTAAAGAAAGCTCCTTGTCAAATATTGGTTGAAATATTGACAAGGAAGGAAGGCCAAGCTATGGTTCATGCAGTCCAAGATAATAGATGTGCAGGGGCCAGTTTTGTTGTTTCTGTATATATTCTCGAGCCCTTCAAAGACCCGGAAGGTTAGAGTAGAAAAATATTTCATGTAACTGCTGATAAATATTGCACATCTCAACAATATACCATAGACGTGGCAATGATTTATAGATGACAGTAGAGGGCAGAATAATGGGAATTCAGTCAAGGATGACTCAGGAACTCTAAGCAAGATCAACAGATTTTCAGTGTGTTCTTGTGTTTTGGTGTCCAACAGATTATAAATTGTACTGGAAGAAAACTCTAAGGTCCGACCTGAGAATATATCATTATGGTTATATAACACTATCAATCTTTCTGCAGCTATTTCCAACAATGGTTTTAGCAGTGACATTGTTTAATATCTACCTGTTCAAATTGGTCAATATTTTTTAGTGTGTACAACTACAAAGTATAAGAAGACATGTCCACAACAAGTGGGCCAATCAGATATGCAGGCTTCCGTCCACAAATCAGACTGTAACCTATGCACTTAACACAGCCAATCTGTTCTTTGCCAAATATAACCAAGAACTTTATCACCTAAACCAAACCAGGTACTACATTTTTTACAACTCTAGTCCATTTGGTTTGTCCAAATCATTTATATTTTATTGGATCTGGTTTGCTTTAAA
>JAOWBC010001714.1:6554179-6567999 GCA_028566105.1 Hypoplectrus providencianus
AAAAAAAAAAAAGAAAAAGAAAGAAAAGATTTGCTGGGGGTGTGTATGAAGGTGGAGTGCTGGAAAAATACTTGCAGTTTTATTACTCATTGGTTGGAAAGTTGGCGGTGGATCACGGAAACACAGATAAACAACAAAGCAACATGGAGCAGAAAGCACGATCAAATACTATGGACAAAAATTAATTTTCTTGACTATAAAAGTCATTGTTTTTGTGGACTTTATTTGGATTCAGCATTTTCTGTATGTGGTTGTCAGCCATTAAACCCATATGTACTTATTTGAACTGAAATTGAGAAGTTGGCATGAAAAATACTGCCTGACGTTTTTTGAAAGATATCAGTCAAACGTGTTTTACAGGTGTATATTGGAGTGCAAAGGATTGTTTAATGTTACAACTAAATCAGGAGAAACCCCTTACTTCCTGGTAAAAGTGACACAATGCCTGAGATCACGGTCACATACAAAACAACACACATAACACGACAGCAGGTGTAATATAAAACAGTTCTGGGTAGCGCTGTGTTCAGTGAACTGTCTTAACTGAGCACGTGACCTGATTTTCACTGTTGGAATCCACTGTGCTGCATATGCAGAAGCTTTGTTGCTAATTTACACATTTCATGCTCTCGGTAGAGGTGGCAGACGGTTTGGTGTAAAGTGTCCCGCTGCCCAATCTGAAAATATATAAATAAACTAACAGGGTGCTAAGCCGGAGAGAGGACAGATGCAGGGATTGATGACTTTCAATTAGACCTGGTAGGCCCGATGGCCGGGCTAATGCCATAATGATTCATCCATGGCGCACTCCAGCCTTTGTTGATCAACGTGATATATGTTAATCCAAAGCTCAAGCATGAGCAGAATCCATAACAAAAGATTCAGGGCTGGAGGATTAACAGTGACGCTAACTGAAGGAAACAAACAAGGCGCAGATACCAAGAACGGGTGATCCAGGAAATATCAGCATAATGGCTTCAATGTGTGGATTAAAGGGGTTATTCAGCATCTCACCAGCTTTATGCATGCATCAACACCAAGGACAAGTGATGTGCGGAGCTGCAGAAGGAGCTAGAATCTTCTTTGTTTATAGGCCCGCAGGAGATGTGTGTTCAATAGAGTCAACTGGAGCAACTAGGCAGTGGCCATGAAAAAAATCTTAATGTATTTTATTTATTCATGCAGACACACACATGCAAAATGTGTTCGGAAGTGTGGCCTCCGTTTATACTGAGAAACTAATAATTTATCTTGTTTATTCATGAACAAAAATACACATCTTAAAACTGAACAAAATTTAAATGTGTAAGGCGGGCGCACAAAGGTTTCTCTCTTAAATTAGAAAATTCAAAGACGAAAATATGCACCTACCACATGCAAACACGATGTGTCTAAAGAGTAAATAAAACCTTTTTTTCAAAGCCTAAAACAGGAACACATGCAAACACACACATCAGCACACACCTACACACACGTGCGCCATATCAAAACAGTGAGCAAGCTGTGAATCAGACTCCCACAACCTGAATAAAACATGCAGTCGCACAAACTTTATCTTGACTTTCTAGTGTTGGTGTTTCATTTTTGGAAAGCAGAATCTGTTTATCTTATCATTTTACTGATTATTTTCACTGCACTGAAAAAAACAGAAATGTTAAATGCTTCGTACAGTAACCGACATTAGCTTTCCTAAAACTAAAATGTATGAGTCAACTATGCCATAGCATTCTTTGAACATCAAAATAAGAAATTACTGTTAATCTTGTGATGACTTTGGCTATTTTTCAAAAAGAGGACAGTCATAAAACATGACCCAAATCTTACCAAAAAATTCCAGTGCTGCATCACAAACTAATAAAGGGCTAATAGGTGAAGGGTTAGACGGCAGAGGTCACCACAGACAAATGAAATAAAGGTGATCAGCGAGTGATGACTGCCAAAGGAGCTATGACTGATATCGTTATGGGCACCACCTAAAGTTTTAATGAGCTCCAATTTAACTTTTGTTTTAGAGGCAGCTCCAGTTTGGGGTGGCCTTACAAACAGTTGATGAAATAAAGCAGTGGTTGGTGAATAAACTGGTTTAAACTGCCTATATTTGCATTCCAGTGTTGTTGTTTTGCAATTTGCCATTACACAGAATACACAGAATTTGCTGCCAATAGATTGCCTGTAAACAACTTAATGTACCTGTGTTTTCATGTTACCATGCCTTAAATTGTGAGTAATTCCCTCCAGCATAGTCTAGAGGAGTGCAAAGTTATAGAATGTGTGCATAAAGAACTCAGAATAACTGCGAGAAAGCCCTCAAGCCCTTTCTGATTTGACAGTGGGATAGCCCCAAGCTCTTGCATTGCAGGAATGTGCCTCCAAAGCCTCAGTTCATCTGTGGACATTTTGACTGGCACACTGTCCCTATGATAGACCTTAGATGTAGAGAGCCATCATCTTCTGTATTCCTCCTCTTGTGGTAACGAAGGACCATCATAACCATCAACATGTTCATTTACTGTCCGATACTGTGTTCGTCTTTTTTATTCGACCATCCTTAATGTGAAAACAGGTGGTGGAAAATTCTCAGAGATAGGGGAAGAGATTAAGCATCCCATAAAAGAACAAAGTTCTGGATTGGATACGTCTCACATAGGGGAGGGCCAAATGTGAGGACATAAAATCCTTTTTTAAGCAGAATGAAAATAGGTCCTGTCTCCTGAGCTGCACTGTCACCTTTGGAAATTGGCTCAGAACGTGGGAACACAGTTTCACAGGGGGGCAATGCTGGGTGATGGTAAACACACCTTATAGAAACACATACGCACAAACACATAAACACTCTTCTCACTTTACTCTTCATCAGGGGAACAGTTAAGGGTGACATTAGCAGCAGAGTCTCACCTGAGCTCCGGGTCATCACTGAGAATGGTGACAGTCTGAGGAACATTAAAGGGATTCTTAAGGACAAACTCCATGTACTCGGCAGAGCCCAGGCTGGCGTAGAGCAGGTGCTGGGTGGTGATGGCCTGGCTCAGCATGTTGGCGATGACCTCTGCCTTGCTGTTCTTTTCGTTGGTTTTATTCTGATAAAGTTCTCTGGTCAGCCGCGCTTCGTTAGTCAGACCCTAGCAACAGAAAGCAATGGCAGACACTGAGACATGTTCCAGTGTAGCACCAAAGGAGCTGCAAAACCCAAACAATTTCTATGATGATTAACAGTAAAATACTTGCCAGCTATTTCGATTATTGGCTAATCTTTAGAGTAAATGACAGAAATGCTGCCTTTAGTGTTTTTCTTAATCCTATATTAGATATAATTTTTTTTTTTTTTTTTTACTAAATAAATACAATAAATTTAAAGCCTTTAAATTTGAGAAACTGGAAGAACTGGTTCCTAGACCAGCAATAACCTTGGTGTTATTTCAAGACATACAATAACACATTCTTCACAACCAATACATCTGTGGCAAGACTCTGATTACATGTTGCAATTGGAACATGATGCAGTCTGAATGAATTCTCTGCAGCAGGATAGCTTAATGTTACTAACCTTCCTTTATGGCCAAGTGTTGAAATGACCTTTTCAGAACCTCTAAGACAATCACATTTTTCACTGGTGTGTCAATATAATTCCACACATCCGTGATTTCCATCACACACTGAGTACAGTATTTTAGAAAGAAATCAATACAGTGGTTCCTCAAATTTTGGGGTTATTAAGTTTGTGCAGCCTTTTTCACAGCAGAGGGTAAAGTGAACAGACACTGTTTTTCTACTTAGTTTTTCTTGAAGGACAGTTTGTTACAAAGAAAATAAAATACATCTATCATTTGGTCAGAAATATCACTTTGCATTCCAACTAAATTTGAAGCTGGGAGCATACCATGGTGCCCTTTAAATATTATAAGGGGATGATGCCAGGAATCTGGCCTAAAAATAAAATTAAACACCTAAAATTGGGTGGTAAAGATAAGTGCGTGAGAAAAAATAATACCAAGGATTTCCGCAGGTCGAGTGCACTGAAATTATGCTGGAGATAAATGTGGACCAAATTAGGTCGTGGCTAGAAGCCCGGAAAAGTCCAATTCTAATTGAATTGCAAAGCAACCCTTAAAATCTTCTTCCTGTGTGAGCAGGACTCAGTATTATTCCTCATAGTATTGGCTGTTATTGAGCTGTGAAACAACTAAAACACAGGTACCACAGGACCAAAGGAAATGTAATGTGTAAAATCTCTGAGACAGACGTGCACCACAGCCAAAATCGCATTTAGCATGTGCACCCATGGGTGAAAGTACAAGATGTGCCTTCGGGTAGAAGAACAATTAACACCTTCTTGTACAGTCTCTAAAACACAGAGGGTTGAGGGGCACATCGCCACGAGAGTTGTAACACAGGCAGGCTGTCTGGGAGACGCTCCCCGCCTCTATGAAAGCTCCCTCATGGCGTGTTTCTGAGCCAGAATGAAAGCTGTTGCTCAGCCTTTGTTGTCCGTTGGAGATTTAAGTGAAGAAGACACAAAGGGACGGACTATTGTGGCTCTGCTTTACAGATAAGCTATTTTAGTCTGCCCATTGGCTCAAGAGCAAAGTCTGACCTCACCGTGACCTTAGCCTCTTTAACATCGTCCTTGCCCTCCCGCCGATGCACGGCAGCCATGCACTGGAGCTTGCGGAGTCCACCGTCGGGCTCGTTTAGGTTGCGCTCTCCGGTTACGGCGGTGCCAGCTCTGATCCCGTGTCTAAACAACGGCATGCAATCCCCATCCATCTCCAGCCTGTGTGCTTGTGCAGCATTCCTCGCTGTGAAGGAGAAACAGGCCGCAATGAATATATTTACTGAACAGAGTGGAATCTAATCTCTTTGCCATTTTGACCATATGTTCTAAAAAACCCTCCAAATGTCCAAAGGGAGAGAGGCACTGACAGATTAAAGTATTGTTGGAGCACAAGAAACAACAGCTTGTACACAGACAACAGTCCAGTCAAACAACTGGCACCGCTACAACTGGGCCAAAGCCCTACTGCTGGGTAAACAGACTGCCTCTCTCCTCCCAAATTATCTTTCACCTCCATGGATATGTGCTCTCTGCAAGCAGCAAAATAGCTCATTAAAATACCTGATTCATCTACAGTACTAGTCACCAAATAATCCATCCTCATTTCAGCTGGATCATGCAAATTACCCATGTTCTGTAAATGCTTTGACAAGAGAATTTGCCTAATCCTGCACTTTAAACAACACTCAGACATTTACAAACTTAAGACTCAGAGCTGCCCATATTTTGTCACCTAAAAATAGATTTATTATTCCTTTCCTAACATGCAGGTAGAAAAACTGACCAAAGAAACTGAAATCAGAAACTGTGAAGTATCAAACATGCAATCAGATGTTCACAAATTATTGGATCATGAAAAAGTTCTTGGCTGCTTGTATTTAGACAATGAGACATGGCGATAAACATTTTGATGCATGTTAAAAAACACATATTCCTTAAAGTAAGGTATCTAACATCTACTAATTTACATCTGGGGCAACACAGAAGTGTCATTAACTGCAGTTCCTGGAATGGCCACTAGAGGCTGGCTCCAAAAGTGAGTCTCATAATAACCTGCAAGACTTAAAAAGCAAAAATAAAGTTTGGTACAAATCACAGCTTTGGCAATTTCCTCAATCTGAAAAAGTGTCAATGGGGTATAAATTATATGACTAAACATTATGAATCATACTAACATCTGAAGTCATGCATAATTAAGGATAACAGATGGTGGACCTTTACCCAGGTGAACAGGGTTTTTGTCCCGTGAGATAACAAAAGTACAGGGGTCACATCACCCTTGTAACTACTTCAATTGAAATCAAATTAATCAATTCAAATTCAAGACTACCTTATTAATCCACAAGGGGGGATTCATTCTTCTATTCTAGCTCTGTAGTTGTACAGCCTGATGACTCTAATTTTGTTTCCAGCATTTAAATACATTTATTTTCTGTTTGAACCTTTAAGAATGCGTTAACTGGAAGTTTTTTTGCCCCCAAACCTTGGTCAGTGATTTTTTTTCAGCCTAAATTCACTGAAAGTACAGTTGTTTTTTTTACCACTGCCAACTATACATGTAAGTGTAATGTGTGTGGTCTTTAAGAATTCACTGTACTCTGAGATTTTTTTGACAAGCACTCATGAGTCAAGAGAAACATCAAACACATTCACTGATGTATAATTCTTTCTCCCTCAGTTTTCCTCTCCTAGTATCACTCCTCTTTTCTCCGACGTTTTTCTCCTTATCAAAGAGGCATTGGGTCGACTGCCAGTCACCTTACCAGATAGTGTCTGGCAACAGCGCTTCACAGGCAGGCAGGAGGGGGACAGGAGTGTGACTGAGCACACACACTAACACACACAACACAGCTTCAGCTCCGCTGGAGTCCAGTGAAAGCAATTAGGGGATTGTATGTTTAAATGCAAGAAGTGGTGGAGTGGAGAGAGGAAAGAGTTCAGCGGGTAAGAGAGCCAGGAGCAGTGGAGAGGTGGACGTGGAGGTGGTGCTGGTGGTGGTGGAGGAGGAGGGGGAGATAGGTAAGAAACAAACACTGAACAGACCGTGTTTGCACAGTAACAAGAGCTGTGAATTTTACAATAGTTTGGGGAATATATTTGGAGGTGAGCAAGCAGTCACTTGTAAACATGTTATAAGGTCCATGTTTGTTTGTTTGTAATTCCATATGCATTTTTGTGCAGTGTATTAGTATGAAGCTTGGTATGACCAAATATATGTGAAATGCAATGCAATGCAGAGCATTTCTCAGGTCTGTTCTCTTTCAAGTGTGATGAAATTCTAGATCTTCCAGACTTATTTTTTATCATTTGAAGTAATTATCTACTTGTTTTCAAACCCGTCTGATGCCTCTTAGTGAATGTATGAGTCACAGTCCACATTTTAAGGACACATTTAGGAATACACACCAGTTGACTGGCGACGGCTTGTCTAATTGAGGAAAAAATTGGTTTCCCCAGCGTGTGTGCTCCTCTGCTTGGACTGCATGTGCACACACACACAAAATACAAACAGGACTGTGGCTAGCCACCAGAGATGCTTCTGCAAGCTCAATTAGGCTGAAAATTGAATGGTTCAGCGGTGCAGCCAAGAGACAGAATGTGGAATGGATCTGGTCGAGTTGATAAAAGCAGGAGCATGGTCACCGCCCAAATGAAAGACACTAATTGCTTCGTAGGGTAGAAAACCCACACACACATGTGCTTAAACATACACTGAGTGGAGAAAACCATGAAGTGAAGTAAATGAAACTGGAGTTAATTGATATGTTAGCACATAAACACTGACAGGATTCAGTGGGCTGTGGATTAAAGAGCTTGCCATTGAGCTGGAGGATGTTTCTGGAGAGCAGGCTTCCTCCTCTGAAGCTGCCGGTGACTTCGCGAGGCATGATGATGTGAGAATGAGTCTGTTTCACTTCTGCTGCTCTCCTTCTGCTTGGTTCGACCGGGCACCCTGGATAAGAGGAACACAGGTTCTGTTACAGGTGACATGTAGTATTTGATTATATTTACATGTGGAACAACTCATAGAAGTTGCTCTTAAAGGAGCAGTGTGTGGGATGTAGTGGCATCTAGTGGCGAGTTTGCAGATGCAACCAAAATCTACAATTCTACAATGAAATTTAAAAGACGGTTTCATTCAAAGTGTCATACATTTGAGAGTTAGTACAACACAAGCCAAGATGAAGTTCAAAACAAGACTCAGGTGAGTGCCGTGGTTTAGTTTGTGTTCATTCGGGAATAAGTATTTTTAATTAAATTTAATTAATTAATTCATTTTGAAAAATATAATAGCTAAAGGCAACCATCGGACGACTCCAGTCCGTTTCTTTCTTGGGTTGATGGAGCAGGTTGTCCTGAAATGTTACGACTCTCAACCTGGGTTTCATTTTAAAGGCTTTTTGATGTTTGATGACACTGCTCGTCTTTTTTTTTTTTCTTTACAAGATGTTTAAATCTACTGAGGCACCTCACCTGACTTCAAACTTGTGAGAATCAATGGTTGCTAATGAGCAAAAAAAAAAAAAAAACAGTGAGAAAACTTCCTGACAGAGGTTTGCTGTTTGATCACACATTATGCGTGAAGTTACACTGGTGCAAACTCAGTATAATAGCTGATGAAAGCAAAGTTATCTCCGCAACACTTTTTAAAAATGTATTCTATTTAAAGACCAGATCTGTGTAGCTCCAGCGGTGGTTTGAGTCTCTCTGTTTGCCAATTCTTGAAGTCACAAGCCAAACTGAGATCTGAAGCCAGATCTGGCCTGTTTGCCAAAAATACATCCATTTTAGGCCAAAGTTGTCTTTGAAGTCACATGTGAAACAGTCATTTTCATTGTAGACAGCGCCAAAGTGAACACAGTCCAGGTTAAACCCTGGCTTAACACACTCGAGGCCGGATCAATACATGACGACAAGCCTACAGCGATTAATTAGCGGCCCTGAAATTGCCAGAGAGGTCTGGGCAGCGAAAGCTTGCAAGGCGATGAGTGTCATGCTGATTGATGGTGAGGGTTGGCCTCAGTCTGGTTTGGCTGAGCGCTCGGTGTCAGAGAAAGACAATTCAACACAAGGATGTTAAATATACCCTGAAACCAGCAATCAGTACTACTGGAGTTGGGGGATGAGCACATAATTGTAGATGTTTTTGATTTTAAAGAATAATGTGATTTTTTGGATAGTCCTGTCATGCCATTGCAGATGCTTTATTTGTCATTGTTTGAATGGTCAAGCAAACAGTTTGGGCTTATCCAGCAAAACGACTCCTGACAACCAGACTGGCTTCAGCTTTCAACATTATGTGTCTCTATCCATTCCTAAATGAGAAAATCATCAAATCCTCCCTATTTTTTTTTTTTTTAAAAAGACAAGTAGACATAAATTCATCCTTCTCAAAGCCTAAACAGTACTGTGGGAGTGTGAAAGCCTTCCTTATGTTTTGAACAGCGTTTTATGGACAAAATGTCCGGTAATGTCCGTGTGACAAATAATTGCTCAGAGTCCCAACCACATCACCAGCCTGCAGCAGTGCACCATCATCCCAAGAGCATTTTCAAATACCACAGGTCAGCAGACGTGTTTAGTGCAATTAATAGGTAGACTGCGGTCAACACGTGCAAACCTGCTGGATACAATTCACCACGGTTGACTGAAAGTAATTTCGGTTCATTTGTTGCAGTTCATTAAATTACAGTTCAGGTTTACACAATGTTCCCATTACTCCCATCCGGTTTCAGGCATTGGTACATCACAACATACATGCAGGCATTTTCTGAGAGGCTCTGGGATACCCCATCCTGGCTGCTTTATATGAAATATGGCGAGTGCAGCAATTAAGTGGCTTTACCGCCCAGAACTCACACCTCAGTGAGCCTGTAGGAGTTTTCAGAAGGGGAGCCAAAAGTACCCTCCAAACCCTTTCGAGGCAAACTCCTTCATCAACAAACTGATAATGGGCGGGAGCTAAATGAGTAATGGGGGGGTGGTGTTGCCATGCAAACAGACACAGACAGCGCAGTTCTGCAGATTAATGGGTGAGGTGTCTGCCGTCCCAATGCATTCCCTTCATCATCCATCACCCTTCCCTGGCCACACGACTCAGCCCAATGTATTTGTTTGACTTATATTTCCCAAATATTACTGTGAAAACATTACTCCTGCTTGTCGCATAAACATCTCCAATCAATAAGAAAAGCCGTAGAGATCTCACTCCCAGCGCCTCATTATGGGCCTTTTTAGTCGGCTTTCTTTTGTGGTGTGAAATGTTTTGATGATGGATAGAACTGTACAATGGGCCTGCAAGGACGCGATAAGATGAACACCCGATGCTACTTGCCCACAATAAAACAAACGAGCATGATGATGAACCCAATTATGACCCTCTGATTTAATCAGTCAATCATTTTAATTAATCGCATATCACTAGAACCATCATTAGGCTCATCAGATAATACCTACTTTAGTTCTAATCCAGGTTGACGTGGATGTCTTGCTCTCGGTCACATTATCCGTCCCTAACTGCTGAATCACCCTGACAGAGCTGATGATCCTCATCACTGACATGTAAGCTAATACTCCTGGTTTGTGTTGCAGAGAGAAAGAGCCCGGCACAGCTTTTGCTGATCTGTGTTGTCTCTGTGGAGGAGAGTAATTGTGAACAAAGTGCCAAGGGGCTGAACTCTATCACATTTATTGACTACCTCTCTCTGTTGCATGACAATAACCCTACTCGGCGCAACCCCACCTGCCCGCCCTCTCTGCTCTGCTGGCAGTTCTTGAGGTTAAGGCCACAACAAACCACTGATTTACTGGCCTCCAGAACAAATGGGAGCAAGCACCAAGGGAGGTTTCAAAGTAGTCTGCAATATTCGATTTATTCTGCCTCCCCGTTCCAGGCCACTGACCTTTCAGAATAAGCAGATTCCCTCTCACCTCAGGGCTAAAAGCGAGGTTGATAAAGTTGGGCCTTATTGCGCCCACAGCAAGAGCTTTTAATGAGTGAGACATACTGGATGTGCGCCCCTTAGGGAGGCCACCTAGCTAAACTAATTGTTAGGTAAATTTCACTGATATTTTGTTCCACTGGTGGAAGCTGTAGGCAGGATTCACTCGACTCTCTCCTGCTGCAACAGTCAGTTTCTCCGGGGCTTATCAGGCCGCCGCAGATGAGGAGCACTGTGAGGTCTGGAGAAGGTTCTAATCTGTCTTCTCTACTGTGCTGAAGCAGATACATGCTTTCTGTTTGTGCATGTGTGTGAGAAAGAGAGAGTGTGTGTGAAGTGAGCAGCAAACGGACCACAAGAGACAGTGAGACTTAGAGAGAAACGATACAGACACAGCTCAGTCAGCAAAACGGTTTCATATCAAGAGGCTTTTCCCTTCTGTCACATATGGGCATTTTTACTGATGGCAAATATTGCCAACATGTTTCCAAACTGGATAACAGAAGTGCTCACTGTCTTCTTTTTGGCAATATTGTGAATATTACTTTTTATGAAGATAAAATATGCACATTTTATTTGTTATTTTATTTGTATGACACAAAAGCGAAGCTGTTTCTCCTCCCACACTCAAAAAATATGCTGAGTGAGAGCGTGAATGGTTGTTGTTGTCTGTCTCTATGTGTGTCTGTCTGTAAAAGACTGCCAACCTGTCCAGCGTGTGCCCTTCCACTTGCCCAATTTTAGATGACATTGGCTCCAGCCTCCAGCGACCAGATTCAGATTAGCAGTTAAGGATAATCAATGAATAATTGAACTCTGCAAGTCCCAAAACTCTATAAAGCAACTCCTTTTTTTTGTAAAATTTTTTAGTGTCTTTTACTCTGAAGAACTTTGTTGACATACAGAGCACATTTTTGCTATCTTAATAGAACCAAACAGCAAATAAATAAATAAATAAAACATTTGAACAAAAGGGTGCATCTGCATCTGCATCTGGCATCTAAAGTGCCACATATTTTCCCACAAGATCGTGTGGAGACCAAAACTGAGCCAAAATGAGAGCGAAAACTGTGTTCAGAAACATCACACTATAATACTTATTTATACTAAACTTCCATACAGTTTGTATTCTTTTATATCACATTTTCATTCTTATTAGCTGTTTAGCTAACATATGACTGCACAGTATCTTAACAACTACAACATTTTTTATTACAAATTGGAACCATATTTTCAGTTTCCGCAACTAAAACTAGAGGCCTAATCAATACTGTGGCAATCACTTTTGAAAGTTAGCACTGAGACGTCCTTTACTATGGAAATCTTTTCCGATCTCACAGCTTGGTGTCACTCAAAATTGTTAAGGGTTGCCACAAAAATCATGACAGTTACCCTCCAGGGACCATAAATATCTGCATGAAACTTTTTGGGACACTGGTCCAGTAAATGTCAATATACAGATGCGTGCTTTGGATTGAAATAATTGGCTAAACAATGCTGACAACCTCTGGCCTCACTGCTGGCAGGAAAATAGTAATGTAGACATGCAGACACAAGCAAACAAACACACAAAGAGAACATGATGGTGTGAGGTTAGAATCCCAATGAAGGCACCATTGCTTTTTATACCCCTCTGTCATATGCTTTCTAAACTTGTTTAACAGCCTTTCATCTATGACAATGGCTTGTCTTTCTCTGCATGTTTTATTCTTCACATTTTTATTTCACCCATCATTTACTTTCTATCAATCTGTCATCTATCTATGTTTTGTTTGCTTGCCTGTTTGTTTGAGTGAGATAATAAAATGCAACGGGCCATCAATTAATCCACAATATCTGTCTGAGGAAAAGCTCTGGGCTTTACATCATAATGACATCATGGATTACACAGATAATTCAATGTTGCTTCATTTACCAGTTCTGGGAAAAAGTTGCTCACTAATACTGATTATACTGCTAAAGTATATTCGCTCCAGTTTTCAAATGTCTTGTTTAGTTGTAAATGTGAGAGGTTAAACATTTCTCTTTCACATATCTGTTCCCCCGCCTCCACCGCCATTTGCAGCTCAGAGTTCATGTGGATTTAGCAGATGAAATCAATAAAGCATCGTAGCTTTCCTCTGGATTCACCAGTCCATCCGTTTCATGGGACGAGCAGGCGGTCGTCATGGTTTATCCGCTCCTCATCTGCTCTTACAGTTCTCTGTGTGGGCGTGCTGTTTTCGGTCCCTAAGACTTCATACCACAGTAAAACCAACCCCCCATCATGCCCGAGCCACAATTTCACAACTCTCTATTATTCTGATGAAGCCACTTCCTTTCCCTCCTTTATGACGCTATTAATAAAAGCTGCTTTACAGAATGATTGAATAGGCCTGACAGCGTATATCATTACCATTTAATTAATTACTTGTCAATCCCACCTTGTGATGATTAAAAAGGATATCATTTGGTGTTTCACTCTTTTTCCTTTGCAAATGACAGTCTGCCACTCACTTTTTTCCAATGAAGCCTAATTCTGATGAATTCTCAACGTGGCGGAGTAAAGACATGATTAATAGCATGCATGACTGAAACACATAAAATTAGAAAATGAGAGAGCAGAATGTAGCCAGGATTGCATAGCTTGTAAGTTATTATTATATAGAGAGCAGAGGGAGAGCCACATGATTGTATCAAATGAATATATGTAACTATGTAACATCATGGATCATATTATAACTGCTAAATAATGAAAATTTCCACTGCACAAATTCCATCAGTGCTATGACATATTATACATACCGCTCCAGTCCTTTTTTGACAAGAAATGCTGTTTTATTTTCTTAATCAATTTCAATCACTTCCATGCCGCTATTTTTCGGATAGCTGGGGTTGGCAGTTTTATTTTTGGGGTCACTGGACAGGAATTCCATAATCATCTTTCAGCTTATAATAATAATTCAACTCTACTTTTGCAGCTCCTCTCGTTTCTGCTTTGTGACAGGAAATGTGGCCAATCACAGGTTATTTCAGACAAAGGAAGTTACTTTTAGCTGCTCTACAAATGCATATGCATCTGCAGAAAAATGACTATTGCAGCTTTGGGAATAACTGGCCACACTGCAACCCAAATAAAGAGAAACAGAGCTATCAAAAAGAGTCTGACAAAAAATGCCATAAAAGACAGGTCAATATTGGTAAAGTGTTTCAAAGATGGAGGGAAAGAGTTGCTCATATTTTAGCCTTCTGCTATCCGTAACCGAAGGTTCGTGGCGGCTAATTAGCCGCAGCTGTGGCCAATATTGACATGTTTGCCGATAGCTAAAGCCTCGTAACACAGTCTG
>JAOWBC010001714.1:6584470-6597430 GCA_028566105.1 Hypoplectrus providencianus
CGGGTTGCAGTGTGTGATGGCAAAGTCACAACCATGACCTTCCCACACACACACACACACACACACACACACACACAGATTTCAACATGTGAGTGAACTATTGCTGCTTTTGAAGGAGGACTGGTCACTTGAGTGTACCAATCTTGTGCAAATTTTTTGGCTAATTGGGGGCAGAAAAACAAGTTGAAAACACAACAGTGACATAGCAATGGTGACTGTTAGCTAACATGTTAGCTAACAGTTACCCCTGACCCAGTCAAACTACAGTGACAGAACCCCCCAGTCTTACTATAAATATAATATAATAATAATATAATACTTATAATACTTTTACTGAGTGAAAAGTGAATAACAGTGATTTTTTTTATTGTACTATATACATTGTTTAATTGGTCAAGCTGTAGCACTTTTAAGCTTTAACAGTAACATTTAGTTCTTTCAGTTTTCTTTTCCTTTTTTCTTCCTCTTCATCTTTATTATTCTGGTTGCATAACCCTTCTGTAAACATTGACAATAATAATAAGCAAAATTACCACCACTCCAGTTTAATCAGTCACAGAGAATCTCCAGTTTCTTCTGTGGAATTGTTTGTTCAGCCTGTGTTTGGAATTTATTTCATATAATTGATGAAACTTGTCATTTTGGGAGCAATAGGAACAAAAATTTCGATTATGTTGAAATGTTCACCAACCTTTCTCTGCCTGTCGTGACATCATAAAAAAAAAAGCTGATTTAATGCCACAAGTTATAATTTCATGTCAAACCAGCGGAGCTCTTACTTGCGTGTGAATCTTATTTTGTTGTAGTTCAGCAAGCATACAGAGTTTGATACCGAACAAAACAATTTCCTGGCTAAACACTTGAGAGCAGCTGTGAATAACCAATGATAACTGTAGTGCCTCATCCTTCAAATAAGAAAGGGAAGCTTCAGTAGTTCTGCTTTTATGAGCACACAGGTGGAAAGGCTCCCAGCCTCAGCATATATAGAAGGAGCTGTCGGAATGTGGGAGGGATTTGTGGAAGTGCACACTGGATGATAGACCGAGGGAGACGCATAGACAGACAGAGAAATATTGACTGAGTTAGACTGGAGTGTGTGTCTGGGGAATGGAGAATATGGGTAGGCGTCGGGGGGGGGGGGGGTTGTTTGTGTGCTCAATATCACGCTCCGTCAAAAGCTGTAATATCTCTTCCATTTCATTAGTTGCTACATGAATAGACCTGACATCAATCAGCGCCCGCTCGGCTGATTGAAAGAGAAGTGCCTCAGCATCAGAGAACGTCACAGAACATCATGGAGCGAGCTTGCACTTTGTAGCACTGATTGTACAATGTAAATCTGGAGAACATGAAAATAAACCACACCCCAGCTTATATCCCGCATCGCTCTGAGATATACAACTGTAATACTATTTGTAATCAATGACAGGGATTAAAATCCATCTTCCAAAGCATAACATATATTTTGATATACAATACTGCGTTTCCCCACCTTCCAACATGGATGTAAATGCAGCAAACTGCATGATGTGTTTGTTCCCTGTCTTAAAGCCAATCTCAATAGGCTAAGAAAAAAACAATAGTAATGTCTTGATTATTGCACAAATTTCTTTTAATTTTCTTTACTCACAGTGCACCCAATGTGTTGGAATATGAGTACTAATGTAGTTTGATTCATTGTAGATGTTCACTGGTAATCATTTGTGTCGCCTCGGTCACCCAGCCTACCTTGACCTGAGGTAACTCACTGAACTGCTGCTAATGTTGGTAGAAGTTTTCAGATCCCTTAAAATTACCACTCGGCAAAATTGCATTTAAAACTTACCTAAGTAAAATAAAAAAGAAACAACATGTACTTAAAGTATCAATAGTAAAAGTAATCTTGCAGAATGGACACACACAGATTGTTTTTTTTATATTATATATGCTATTCCAAATATATTATTGGATTATTATTTTTATTATGAACGCATTAAGAAAAGGTAGGACTCAATTAACTATTTAATATACTGATATGAGGTTAATTAAAAACAAAGTGAAATAAACAAATCAAATCGTGTTAAATTTATCATGTTTGTTTCTATGTTAAATCTCACCCTGAAACAAACACTGGCAGCTAAATTTAGCGGAGCAAAATGTACAATATTGGCCTCAAAATGTAGTGCAGTTGAATTATTTTGGTAATAAAATGGAAATATCCAGGTAAAGTTCACATAGCTCAAAAATGTACTCACAAAGAGTCCTTAATTACATGCATTGAGCTCAATCCACCACTGGTGTCCACACAGAGAGTTGCTACTGCCAGCCCCATCGCTCCACATAGCCTTTTATAGCAGATGTGATAAGCCTTGTATGAAAAAATAAATTAATTCCTTCACCAGACAGACTCATGGGCTTTTGATGTGAAATGGAAAAAGGCCTTGTTAAATGAAAAAACAAATATTCAGATACACTTTTTCATGCCTGATAGTTTAGTCTCTCAGTTGCACTGGATGTACATGATGCACAAGATGCTCCTACACATGGAACATGCCAAGGTAACAGAATGCTCACATGGTCAATGAAAAGGAGAAAATGTCAGAATCTGCTGAAATAAAATAGTTCCATGATGCACACGTGCTGCTCAGGCAGGCAATGTGGCCTAGGTGTGAGGAGGGGAGCAGCACTTTGACCTTTTTGTCGTTTGTTGTTGCAGCGGTGGATCCTTACCAGAGTTGAAGGTGCCATCTTTGCTGATGGAGGCCAGGACACAGGGAAGTGGAACACCAGCTTTCTGTTGCACTTTGTTACCGGTGAGCAGTTTGAGCTGCTGTGATGTGACCGGGGCAAAGCGGTAGAACTGGAAGGTGAGGTAGATGTTGTCAGGCCAGTCGGGACCAACACCCGCCGTCGGTATTCTGGCAAAAGACAGAGGCTGATGATTATTCAGAAAATAATGATCACTCCCAGTGTAATAGCTAAAAGTAATACAGCAGTGCTGCTTGTAAATAAATGTGCAAGTGATTGATTTACTACCCCGTATAATATCAATCTAACACTAACTGTGATATTTTTATGACAAAATCTATGTGGGGTGTAGAGTGGTGTGCCTATTTGAAAATTAATGGTTGAAAATGTCATTAAAACCCTGGAAATGTAAATCACATTTCAGCAAATGATTTAGCACAGACACTTCCAGGAAAAAAAAAAACTCAGATATGCATGTCTTGCACGTCCTCCCAGAGCCAGTAATTCAACTTTACAGCTACTTAAAAGTAAAAAGCCAATAATAAAAATGAGAATTAGAACTCAAGGTGGTAAATCACAACCTAAAGGTGGCTATAAATTGGATTGCTGATTGAGTAGGTACAAACTCAGCTTTACACCTTTGATTCATTATAAGTGGATGGCTTAAGCTGAAGTCAGTATGAAAACTAGTTATTAGATCAGTGGAGGACGGGGAAACTTGTCTGTTAGTGTCAGAAAGTGTCTAAATGTGCTTGTTTGCCGTTTACACAAAGGGGAACATTTTTCTTAGCAAGGACTCCTATGGAGAAAAAAAAGTTTTTCTGACTAAGAGAACCTCCTGGTGTTGTGTATTCCTTTTCGCACAAACACCACCCTCTGAGTGCGATTTCACACACACACGCGCACGTACACAGACCTAAACACACACTCCAAACTGCTGATGGCCCACAAAAAGTCCCGGTGAGCCTGCAAGCTCTTGATTTAGCAGCGAGCATATTAAATAATGAGCGAGTTTCAGGATGAGCTTCTTTCTGTTTCCGTCCGATAAACAGATTAGCAATCAGTCATCGGGTATTCAATAATGAGGGGAGAAGAAAAGGCTTTTGAAAACAAGCAGGGAATGCTGTGAGGCCCCCCACAACCACGGACAGGCCGTCAGAGCCGGAGATTTCAAAGCGGAATCTAATAAGAGCGGTGTGTGACCTCCCAGTCAATCACTTGCTCTGATATTCCACTGTTAAAGATGCCGCCGAGCGCCGTCTTCACAGAGGAGCCGGCATTAATATTCATTCTGTAAACAGACAATATTGATAATTATGGCGCCCGGGTGAGAGCGAGAAATTACACTGCCTATCCACAGGCTCCCCGCTTGCCTAAGTGCTGCTGCTGCCTAAATCTGGGCCCGCCATACCTGTTTGTCATAATTATGAGGTAACCCTCAACCCACTCTGCAGCGAGCCGCAGAGATTCACAATGTATGTTCATGTTTATGGCTTCAGATTGCCTTCAGGCGGAGAAAAAAACAGAAGAATCAAACAAGCTTTTCCAGCATCACAACACACAAATGAAAGTAAAAAATCTATACTCTGATATTAAAATATCTGTTTCACTGTCTCCAACTGATAATATGATGTTTCAACTCACCCAGGGGCTTTATATTTGCTGTTGTAATCTTACAATAAAACTATGTTTTTAATACCAAACTTCCTTCCAACGCGCCTGCAGAAGGGAAGTAATTTAATTGGCAGCCTGGGCTGTATGGAGCAAACAGGATAGCAATGCTGTGATGGGGAGAGCTGGAGGTAGGAAGCATGTAATTACTGACCTCTCTGCTCAAAGTTGGGGAAGAAAAAAAAGGGTTTTTGTGCACAAACAGCTTTAGTGGTATGGCAGGTTAAAGTGGAAACAGGAAGTCAGGGTGTAAACTCTGGTGGAAGTTTACATCACACTTTTTAGGTCATAATACGTCCAATCTCTCCTCTGAATGTGGCTAACCTGGTGGTTTGTTTACAACCTGTCTGATTGTTGTCACTGTATTCTATCTGTTAGTTTGTCACAATGTCTCTAACACTGAGGATGGTGATGAGAAACTTGTTATCCTGGTATTAAGTTAATTATTACATTTCAAATCATAGTGTGGGTGAACATGCTCCACGAGAAACATTTCTATAAATGCATTAATATCTTCATAAAATCCTAAGACTAACGGCCCTTTTTGCTATCCAAGTTCATTTTTTGTCAATAGCAATCAGAAATGTATACTTATGGTTGATTTTGTATTTCGTGTAGTTTGTTTTCAAAGTGCATTAATGTAAATGGACCAAATAATACAACAAAAAGATGGAAATGGAGGGCTTGAAATATACTTGCACTATATTGGATGTGGAAAGCTGGCAGTGGAAAATGACAACACTGAAATAAACAAAGCAACATGAAGCTGAATGCACCATTAAATATTGCTGTCTATGCATTTTCATTACATTGACTCTGCTCTGATCTATCATGCACCCAAATCTTTTCTCTTTCAGTAAGTTTCCTATATGTGTTTGGCCCAAATGTCAAGCAAACATCAACTCAGTCCTCTCCAAGTCAAGTTGCATCTGTCGCTTTGTGTGCATCTCACAATTTGTCCATGCAGGTAGCTCACAATCTGCTGCGTTTGGTTTATTTCTGTTATTGTTTTCTAAGTGTTTTTGAACTACACAAGGGTTTATCTGGAAACAACAGGATGTTTTAGTCCTCACCAGCGTTCACATGCGACCAGACAAACCGTAACAGGGACTTATCTGCATCAGTTTGATTGATGCAGACTAAACTTTGGGGTGTGAAAGCGCTCCCAAAGTGAGTATGTTAAAACCCCCTTTATAGGTACAAACACAAGCCTACACCTAATGTCTTCTAACAGCAAGTGTTGGGGGTGTTACACAGGAAGTCAAGGCGGCATGATGGCGAGTCCATGATGAACAACACAGATGTGAGCCGGGTGTATCAAACTGCTGACGGTGCTGATGAAACGAAGGAAGGACACACAGAAAAGTGGTGTTCTTCTCTACCCATCCTTCAGCAGCCCCCCTTCACTGTCAGCCCCTGACAGAGGGGACGCAGGCTCCAGGGCTTCTGTGATGGGCCGCTGACAGAGTCGCAATCCGGCCCGCGCTGACGGGAAATGTGTTTATGTGTTTTTCTTGAAATTGCGAGCGTACGTGTGTGTGTGTGTGTGTGTGCCCTGTATGAGTATGTTCTTGACGTGTGTAGAGGATGACTGACAGGACTTTACGCCTGCACGGCTTAAGTGTATTGAAGTCTTGGCTGCAGTTCAATATAAAAAAAAGAGAAATCTTAAGGCAGGAGGTGCATTGTCATGCATAAAGAATGTATCTATTGCTGTATATGGTTAAAGGGCGAGTGGCTCGGTGCAAAGTGACTGCAACAACAACAATTCTAATATTTCTGTAGACTAAATCAGTGTATATACAGAAATCACATGCAATCTATCATAGCATACGAGTTGAATCTACACTGATCTCCACAACAACAGCTTATACATTGTGCAGTAGCTGCAGGGTTCAGTTAATAACAACACTGCAGTCACATGTGGCCTCACCTGGTGAATGCCAGAAACTGAAACACCAGCAGGTTGTCCTGTAGAAGGTCAGTCTCTTCACGCTGGGGGTCAAAAGGCACGGGCTCAGTGGGGTCCAGGACTTCTGCCACCTGCCCATTACAGTCCACAATGTCGGGGAAGCCAGCAGAGTAAAGGTGGGCCAGAGAGTTCCTGGAGCTGACTGAGCAGGAACTAGAGGAAAAAGGTTAAATTAGAGGAAGGTTCCAGAATCAGGAGCACACAATCGATCACTTGCAGAGCTGAAAGGACGTGAGCTAATGCTGTTCCTGATGCTTTACGAGCAGGAGGGAAATGTGTTGAGCCCACGATGCACCAGCTTCACTTTGTGATTTGTGGTTGTAAATGAGGCAGAAAAAATGTTTGGATCTGAGTGGAGGAGTGTGCTGTTTCAACACTTCAGACCTTGGATCAGTTCCGTTCTGATTCGAGATGTTTACCTTTGGGAGATAACTTGTACCTGAATTGCATTTTCAGCATGGACTGAACAAAAATGCAGAGAAACAATGATCAGACAGCATGCGGTTGTCAGCAATATCCGTCAGGCAGCAGCAGCACCGCTAGGAACGCTTACAGGAGAGCGAGAACGGGTGCCAAAGCGCTCCCTCAGGATTTTCAAACATAATTGGCAGTTATCTCTAATCATAGTGGCCACCTGTTTTCCCGCAACTATGGTAACATTCATAACTTATACTTTCAACGCTGACACCAAACACTCTGGGTAAGATAAACACAGTGCACAGATGGCTGGGAAAAGTGCAAGCATGGGAAAATGAACGATAATATTTGGGCTTATCATAACAGTAATGCTGCCGCTGTCCAGTTTGTAAACAGACGAGCCAGCGGCTTCACATTTTTTAAAGAATAACGCCTTGATCAAACTAATTAAGGCAACAACAGAGAGGAAGACAGTCGATTGGGTTTTCCTCTGCGGCTGTGTCAATTACATGCTTTCAAAGTTATATCTTAATTTAGCCCAAGTGGATTAATATTCAAGCCATCATTTTTATTTCAAAGGGGGCTCAATCAGATATGCACAGCAACTTCAATTAAACTTCTTTAGACTTCATTGTTCTTCTCAAAGAAGTGGGTCATTCCATGCCGAAAACAGTCAAAAAGATGTTTTGGCTCCGAGTGAAGAGGCAGAGATGTTTCAGCCCACTGAACTGAACAGCATCGTGTCTGGATCCAAACTCTGGGATTGGGAAACTGTTTGGATGCCAGCTGCTTATTTACAGACTCTCAGTGCTAATGCAATGCCTTGTTTTTTGAGGTACTGTGCCCATTATTTGCAGGGTGTACTCATTCGGTGTCCCATCTCAGCAGACCTGGCTGCTGTACCGCTGCCATTAAGATATCCTCTCCAAACTCTATTATTAGCTGGAATGTGAACTGTAAGCCCATTGCTTTCTGTAAAACTAAATCAAAGTCCAAACTTCTTGCTCTGAGCTGGATTTAATAATGCATTCTCTCACAAACAAACAATGCTGAGACCATTACCCAAAGTGGGATGTAAAGGCTGACAAAACGATTTCTTTAAATTGGCTCTGAGCTGAATTCTTCTGCTTACCGACAGCGCCGCTATACTGCCCAGTGAACACACGCTGCCAATTAGTGAGCCGATCGATATCCCTCCGTAGATAGCAGGACAGTGAAGTATTGTAGTAATGAAGGGCTGTACTAGAGTTCACACGGAGATACCGGGCTAGACACAACGAGCATGTTAAAGGGATGTGTCTTTATTCAATACTGTCTACGATCAAACATGAGCATCAATCAAATAACCCTCTTGTGCTGCAGTGAAGAGGTTAGGTGTGTCAGAAGCTTTCCTGATCACAGGAACTAGAAGAGCCTCCTTCCACTTGAATGCCTCCACCAAGCAGTGAAGCTGCAGTTAACATCCATGCTTGCACAGACTCACATGAATCCATGACAGCAGACTATGCCTCAAATCTGGAAGCTGCTGCAAAGAACCAGGCCAAATTTATAAAACTATAAATTCTGAAAAGTTGATACAAAACATATATATTCAACCCAGCAGCAAAGATGATCTTTACAAAGACTTAATTTTTAAGGTGGATGAAACCCAAGGTTAGTCACCAATTCACCAAATGTTTGTGCCAATTCTAAAGAAATTCCCCCAAGGAGTTCAATTTGCATTAACTCTAGAGAAATTTTGTCAAAAACATTTTCACACAAAAGTGCTTGCCACCAATTCAGTTCCACTAAATTTCAAATGAATTTCCAAGGTTACAGATCTTAACCATCTATTATAATAATGGCCGGTGCAGCTGCCCACCTATTGCAATTCATATCACACAGCTGATGCCAGCACTGACATATATGGAGTTGTATTTCGTTCACTTTTCTTACATAACTTTGGGTTTTTGATAACAAAATGGTATAGATGAATAGATAATTGAGTTCAGATCATGCAAAAAAGTAACCTTCAAATTAATATTGACAATTTAAAGGCAATGAAGACGACATAAAAAGGATGCTACTGCCTAACATTTTAAAAGGAAATAATGTTAAACTATGCTAGAGAAAGACCATTTACATATGACGTATTATAACATAATAAGACAAAACTAAAGCGTATGCTATTGTTTAGCCTTTTGGCTTTCTATTTGTTATACTGTTACCATGTGAGCAACTATCACTGAATGTTTAGATGACATGACACTTTTTGGTTTCAGATACTTTAAGATACAGCTCCAAGACACTACTTGAAACAGTCCAGGACAGCTTCTACATAAGCGGTCTTGGATGCTTTTTTTTTTTTTTTTTTTTTTTTTTACAACAGATTATTGACTATGCCTGGTGCAGACAATGAAGGGCCTCACCTGGGCACATTCATCCCCAGGGTGATGACAGGAGCGTGGACAGGGGTGAAGGGCAGCTCCTGAAGTTGGTCTCCTTCATCCTGGGCTGACACGTCCCCTTCCCGCTGAAGGTCCATCTCCAGGTGGGCAATGTTGCTGACTCCTGAGCAGGCCTGCACCACAGTGGGATGACACAGAAACAGGAAAGCACCAGCCAGTAGCTGATTAATGAAGAGGTCATCTGAACACTTCAACTATTTCAACAACACAATACTACCTGTGAGGTTTATAGTTAACATCTAAGCAAAGCTCAGGCGAAGGTGTCTGCAGTTCAGGCTGATGTTTTCATGTAAATAATAAAATTAAAAATGTGTGTGAAGTTACTTCACTGAATTACTGCCTGGAGCAGGAAGTAAGCCAAAAAGGAGTTCACTAATTGGCAGCTGGATGCATGGAAATTACACGGAGGGTATAATTGTGTCATGGGGGCTTAGAACAAAGAAGCACAGCTGTAGGGGAGAATGCTGGAGGTGGAGTTGTCACAATTGATTGTGGAAATGGCCTAATACCTTGGCTGGTCCAACCCCACGCTTACAGTTGCATTTCACTTCTTCAGTACACAGAAGCCATCTGTCTGTTCCTAGTCAATGTCTGCATTGATTCTCAGCCCCCATCTGTAATTCACACTGCATTAAATAGCCCTGTCCATCAACGCACAAACAGAAGTTTTGCAACCAAACCTCTTTCACAACTTTTGTGGATAACAACTTCATACTGACAGGTTTGGGAGCCAAATATGAACAGGATGACGTGTGAATCTCTGAGACTTGGCTTTGCTATTCTTATTTCAAAGTGACGTGTGGAAACAAGCAGACGTCTGAAACAGAAGGTGTGACTTTGTTTCATCAATCACTCCCAACAAGCTGCATGGCCAATTAAAGAATCATTAATTACAGTTTATTAGATAGAATTTTTTTTGACTTACTTACACGTATTACTGTGTAATTGCTACAGTTTAGTGCACTGGATTTAACTTCATGCATATACATAAATACATAATACATAATATACATAAAATGCTTGATAAATAAACTTGACATAAAGACAGTACATCACCTGGAGATGGTGGTAAGGTGTGCCATTGCGATTTCTGCAGTGGTTAAAATGCCAATTTTTAAAAGTTAGTAAGAAATACATTGTTTAATTCATTAAAAAAGTAATTTTGAAGACAATAATAAAACAGCAGTCATACTGTGTTGTTGAGGACTATTTTCAGCTGTGGATTAAAAACATTTCCTGCACCAGTGAGCATGTATGGCAGCAGGGCAGTATATGGGTAAAAATAATATACTAGAGCTGGGACAATAGACTATTCCCAATTTAATAGTATCACAATACTTGGGTATTGATTCATAATTATTTGTATTGCAATAATTGCAATTCCAAACAGCAATGTATTACTTTTTTTTTTTTTTTTTAGCACTAATGCATGGTTGTGGTTGAATCACACATTATATATATTTGTAGATCATTAGATTTTATTTTTTCAGTGAGTTCAGGTCTGTCACCATCCTCCATTCTCTACTTTTATTTTTTGCATCAGATTACCACAATAAAAGCTCCTTTTACCTCCATAGAGACTAAAACAAAGCAATTTCAGTAACATTGATACAGGTATTAAAAAACAATTAAGAAATTGTGAAACAATAGATCTCAACACTTTTCTCCACTCCTATAATCTACAGTGCCCATGTTGATGCTAAAGAAGGAAAATGTCTCCCAGTGCAACTGTTTGGTTCACTGATGTGTTTTTAAAGTCTTTGGTCCACAACAGAGAATAATAGCACCAAGGAATGAGATATATGAGGCTTTGGATACACTGACAATACTTGGGATCAGTTCATTGTTTTATTTTGTTCATGCCACTTGTTCAGTTCTTACTCATTAAAAATAAACATATTTTGGCAACACTAATGGCATGCATGAGATTTTTGTTAAATGAAATAATAATAACCAGGAAACCTCTACAGACATATGAAAATGAAGCGTTAAAGCTCATTGTTTTTGATTGAAGATGACATATTTTTTGCTAAACATCTTTGTCTCTTCCTGCTATGAGAACGACTCAACTGTGGTAAGTTTTAATTTAACCAAAGTGCCACTGACAATCAATTTCTCATTTTAATTTAGGTAAAAGCAAACAGGACTGAATTAGCAGTGATGAGCTGAATGCCAACAATGCATTGTTTATGTTTGGACTTTGAGGCAGTCTCGCATTTAATCTGCATTTCGATTACTGACATTCTTTTGTTATGCTCGTTATGCATTTCTGCTTCTTTCTCCTTTACATATCAGCAATTTAGGGAAAGAAAAAGAACTGTTTACGCCCCTGGATCAATTCAACATTTCTAAATGTTTGGTGGCAAACATTAATCCCCTCTTCTTGTCATTGACAGACACGCAGCTGGAGGGGTATTAGCAGAGATAATTAGCTAAGGAGTACTAATGGTGTCATTTTCCAGTCAAGTGTTTTTTTTTCTGCTCTGTGATACATGTGCATGGTTCAGTTGGCCTATCAGAGGGCATGCATGGCTGTGCATTATTGGGCTTTCCATCAAACATGCTGATAATAACCTCGACCAAAGTCATGCTGCAACATACACATCCATGTTCCCCTTCTGATCCAACAGCCTGCGGCTTAATAACCTTAGAGGATGCAAAGGCATGGTGTAGAACCCAGAGCATGTTTAAAAGGCTCACAGTAATGGCTTTATAGTGTATCTGAACCGGCTGCCATCAAGCCTTTGCTGGGTGATGACATATGAGTGAATGCTTTTCATAAGCAGGTGTGCTGAGGTTGTGGACAAGGACAAATGGAGGTTTAAACAATAAATTCTGCAAGCTGATTTAATGACTCGATATATGCACAAAGAATGTCACAGAAACTCTCTTAGAGTATCGTAACTGAAAACGAATGGCAGCCAGGGGGCCAGGGATATAATGCATCAATTTATCCAAGGCTTTAATGTTGACAGTGTACTTTAACTTTCAACAAAGCTTTGGACAGCATCAGCTGCACAATAAGAGATAATAAGAATCAAGCCAACATAACCTGAAAAGAAAATAATTCAAACAGATTTAGAATGTTATGTTTCTACTGAAAGAAAATACTGCATGGACTGATTATTTGAATTTATAGATAATAAACACACCTTTCGTCTATTAAATACACTGAAATACATCCTCATGTATGCTGGTATGACTAGAAGTTTAGGGTAGCTCATGTTAGCAAACTTAAAATAAATGTTTCTTGGAAATGATATAAAAATAACTGAGCTGATGGTGTTTTGTCTCCGGTTTCCACACTAACTGGTTGCCGTACTCGTGTCTGAAGCTGTGTTCTGCCTCAATTAGCAGATTTTCCACATTTAGAAACATATTACTGGCGATTTCCAGGTCACATCTCACATCTACTGTGGAGAATATTGTTGTATAAATGAACACTTCATCACAGCCACCTATGAAAAAACAAATACATGAAAATATAATGTTTGCAAGTTCAGTCAGAGCAGTTTTTATAACCTTACAAATTCTCTCACAGTAGATCCCAACAGTGTTGTTGTCAATAAAAGCTGCCAATAATGATAATCTGTCCATCAATGCATCACACTAAGGGACTAGGTCACTGTTGATTTGCTTCAGATTTAATATAATTCATTCATTCATTCATTTTCCGAACCGCTTCATCCAGGTAATCCCGGGTCACGGGGAGGCTGTGCCTATCTC
>JAOWBC010001714.1:6608068-6619952 GCA_028566105.1 Hypoplectrus providencianus
GTGTGTGTGTGTGTGTGTGTGTGTGTGTGTGTGTGTGTGTGTGTGTGTGTGTGTGTGTGTGTGTGTGTGTGTAACTGGAAGAGAGACAGTGACATGGAGTCAAGCTCATCATATGTCTGAAAGAAAGAAAGTGAGAGTCAGGTGTGGTTTGAAAGGGAGGATTAAGTCTGAGATCCAGTGAAAAGATGGGGAGATTACTGGAATGAAATATTGAGAACAAAAGGTGAAGGAGTCAAGCACATAGAAGAGGGAAATATTAGAGCTGCAGCAGAAAGGTGGAGCACCATGTCAAAAGTGTGAACAATGGAGGGTTGGATGCAAGTAAGAATGTGATAATTGTGTGTGTGACTGTGACAAGGGAAAATGAGAGGTGAGGAAGAGCAAGACAGGGTGAAATTTGACAAGAAAAACATGAAGAAGTGATGAATATTTGATGAAAAATAACAAATGGCAGCATAAACGAGGAAATGAATACAAATGGAGCAAACAGAGATAATGCAAATATGATGATCATCGATTTAAACATTTACAGTGCGTCTGAAGGCTTCAGAAAGTTAAACAGTTAACAGGTTCGCAAGGTAACATAAGCAAATCAAAAGTCATCCACTGGCCACAAACATAGCCCACAGATTAACTTTATTGTTACGTACACTTGATGAGTTTTTTCCTCAATTACATCGGCTTGTGTGTTATACTGTGTTTTAGGTCCTGCCAACTCACAGATTTAACATTAATCAACTACATTTCAGTAAATTTGCAGTGACCATTATAACAAATGAAATAAATTATCACTTGCTACAGCTTGATAACATACTGTTAATTATGAAAATTGCAAGTTTTATAATTGCAGTTTTGATATTAATCAGCCCTGTTTTGAGCCTAACAAGAAAAAATGTAGAGAGGGCTTGGGGTTTACTTTCCTAATAAACCCGCTTTGTCCATTAAGTCATTTTGCGGGGACTCTTTTTGTTTTCTGCTAGTGTATGTTTTTACAAGTACAAATGAGCTTTATGCTGACGTGTCATTCTTATTAGCACTCCTCAGTGAAATTCACTTGATGAACGTTTCATATTTTACACACACTGGTAATAGGCCCAAATATGACCTCCAATGTAACATGTCTCCACAGTTCATCATTTCTACATTTTACATTAAGTGTCTGTGTAAGTAAATTTGCAATGCATTCTGGTTGTGCAGTGGAGCTTTACGACAGGTCATCATGTTGGCTAAAATGAGCTGAAGGACAGGAGCAGATCGCCCATGACTGAAGGTGTTGGTCCAATTAGGTTCAGCCGGAGAGTGTTTGCATAATTGTAGAATATTGAAGCCTGTGTGCTTTTTTTTTTTTTTGCTGGTGAGTAGTCATGGAAGAAGAAGTAAGCTATCCCTCACATTCTTAAAAAAAAAAAATGCTTTCCTGTGTCAGGGAAGGACAGTGCCAGTCAATCTTTAACACACACATAGACTGTATATAAAGATGGACAACATGTCTCTACTTCCTCCAACTGTAAAACAGTAAAGGCTACATTTCCAGATACAAGTGCATCCATCTTAAACTGGGGCCATCATGTGGAGACAGAATCTGTGCTGTGTGTAGTGATAGGATGGTGGAAACATGACAGGGAGTTTCCCATGCAAGACAATCTCAGCTGTCAATCATGACATTACACCACCATGTGATGGATAACTAACTAAAACCAAACGTGTTGGAAAAATGAGATGCTAACCTACATCAGTCATAAGAACTAGCCAAAATGGAAGAAATAATCTTTTGGAAAAATGTATCTGAGGTATAGTTTGAGTTTTTATTTTGGCTTATGACTCATCCACAAACATGGAGTGTGTAAGGTTTATGACTTGTACCGCAGCCAGCCACCAGGGGGCAATGAGCTGTTTTGGCTTCACTTTTGGGGAGCTGTCAGGCATATCAAGTTAAGTTGATAGTATGCATTTTCATATCACACAAACAGCAGTTAAATTACACCCCTTCATCTGATACAAATGTTCACTATCTCTGGTGTTTCAACTGATCTGGCAGCCTTCAAATACAACACTGAAGTTTCCATTCATATTTCCCAAAACTAGACTGCAAAGCCCCCACACTGGCATAAAACTTAGTTTCATCTCATTTACAGCTAATGAATGTTGAGCAGCAAATTGACGTGAGGTACTTCCCCCCCAATAATCATTAAAGTATCAGTATGAGCTGTAACCTCGAAGGTGTGATTATCATTAGACAAACGCAAGCATTAGCAGAAATCCATTGTAATTTCAGAGAAAACTATTTATGCTTTGTTTCACTCAAAAATCAATCTTTAAACGGCTTCAATTCATACTATATATCACTTGGCATTTTCTTTTTAGGCGTGAGTTTCCACTTGTGTATAGACAGAAGGAATAACACACAGCACCAAATGGGCTGGAGTGCAGAAACAGAATCATACAATAACAAATATTCTGCAATCTTGAATATTGTTCTTTTGATGAAAGGAACTAAGAATCCCTGTGTGAAAGACAGCTGCAGAAATGAGGGCTGACTGAGCTGGTGCCAGCTGCCAAATCGCCCTCTGCCAGCAACAAACTGAAACATGGCCTCACCTCCGGCCCACGGACTACATGACCACCTGGGTCGACAGAACACGGGCATGACCCTGAAACATGACCACAGCCCGATGCAAGAAATCATCATCAACACAGGCAAACAAACTCAGCTGCTCTCCCGAATGTTGGCTATAAATACCACAAGATCCTTAGCATTCTGCACGGCGGCAAACTGAGAGTGTCAAGGATCAATAATTTATGCAAGCAAGAGAAAGTTGTCAGATCCAACAATGCCTACAGACAGAGCTGGAGTGTACGGCTTGTTTACAGAGCCATTTCAGAGCAGGATGCCATTGATTAATCAGCACTTGACAGTCATGTTGAAGAGAGGAGATATTTTTTTTTTGTTGAACAGGCAAAATCATTTTAGGATTGAAACAAGTGTATTTTTATAACGGTGTCTTTCAAAGGGTAGGAGACAGAGAGATAGGGGAAAGACACAGAGACTGTTTGTGAGGTTTGCAGCAACACTGGATTTGTGATGAATTGCAGGGTGACTGCCAACAGCAGTGGCAGGGCTTCACACAGTGTTTTCTGGTTTATTTCTTTATGCACAATCCTGGAGAGCCATCAGATAGATATTTATGCTGTGCACACCGAGCAGCCAGGGCACTAATGACTGCTGCATTACAGCCTTATTATATTATGAGATATATTTACCGTAAACTTAAAGCTGCTTTCAATTATTTTTTTGTGTCCACTTTGGAGTGGTGAAATAAGCAGAAAATATCTGACATCTAAACTGTATAAAAATAATGGGCCCAGTCACTATGACGCCATGCATTGTTTTTGAAGCCTCAATTTTGGAATTTTGGCCATCACTATTTTTTTTTTTGCATCAAATGCATTTGCAGAGTGGACTGGGGCTACATCAGCTAATACTAGTGCTAGCAAGCTAGCTTGGTTTTCAAGGGAAATTCAATTCTATTTCACAGCTAACTTGGATGAAGTAAAAACATACTAATACACTGTAGCAACCTATCAATTAAAAGAAAGTAAACCATGCTTTAATGGTTGTTTAGTAGCATCAGTTTTTTTTACTCTTAAAGAGAATATACTTTCTCAAGAAAATATCAAGCTGTTTTGAAGAGGACTTTGAACTAGCTAGACCATTAACTAGTTTGAAAAATTTTATTAATGTGATAAAGTGAGAAGTAGAGCATTTTCATGTTGACTGCAATATGATCAAACTTCTTTTTGTAAACAGGGAAGTCGCCCCCTGCTGGCCATGAGAAGGAATACAAGTCTAAGGCAATTCTGCATCGGCTTCTTTTTTCAGCCCTAGAGGCTGCTGCTCTGGGATAGCTGGATAGCAATTTTTGGTCTATTTTACATCAAGCAAACAAGGGGAAACATTATCATTCATTTGTAATTTTGTATAATACAGGTCATTTATGTACTCTGCTTTTTTAATTTGCTTTTGACTTAACCAACTAACTCTATAGCTGCTAGATATTTAACACACTTGAAAATATTGTCACTAACTTTGTTTTCCACTTGCAGCTGTGGAGGCAGCGTACAATTGATTTATCGGAGCACTTTGTTTTTCATGGCTGGACACAGGCTCAGGCTGAGCTAACATAGGCTAAGGAGCTCTAATCAGATCACACAATAATGAAGGATTTCATGATATTTATATATAAAATATAAGCTGGTGCAGTTGAGCCAAATAAAACTCCTATAATTAGTCATTATTTATATTTTGAATGAAGAAATCTATCTTCATTAAACTGAGTAAACACACTCTCACATCTCTAGTCCCAACCGGTCTGGAATGACCAGTGTCTAACTGTTGCTACTGCTAGAAAACTTTGAGTAGGAACTACTGGAAAAATAACCAAATTAGTCAATTCTCAGACTTCATTTGCTTGTGGTTCCGTTCCAGTAACTTTCAGCAAGGTCGCCTAATGATGATGTCTCTGAATCCGATTGGCTATTATGCTGTAACTGCTACTTGTGACTGTTCTTTTTTTTTTTTTTTTTTTAGCAAAATGTACATACTCTTTTCTATCACAGAATTTGTGCTTCACCTTTAGCTCAAAGTTAATTGCTCCTTTTGGGAAAATGTGGTTGAACTTTAACCCTTAAACCCTTAAAAAATTGATGTGAGTGCAGCCTAATTTGGAGTGCGAGTACATGCAGGATCATTCAAGCAAAGACACAGAGTGGAAATAACATTTTCTTTTTAAAATATTTCTGCCTGTTTGGTAGAGCAGATGTGTTGGGAATTAAGAGATGAAAAGAGACTTGGACCATGCACAGCAGTATATCCAGCTAAGCATCACCATCTTCTAATGTCATCCCAAAAGAGCTGCCCAGTATGACCACAGTCGTCTCTAGTTAGCCACTGGGAGCTGCCCACTCTCTGGCTTTCACCGCCCTCGCTGCTTAATCAAAATGAGGGTCGATTTGTAGAGTTCATGGGTGCAGCGCTCCCACAGCTCCCAGCCCCCTGTTGGTTCAATTTAAAGTGAGTCTGCAATACAGACTGTGGCTCATTTTGGCCCAGAGAGCTCACACTGAAACAGACCTGATCTCTCTCCTCCTCCGCTCTGTGGCACTGTGTCACTCTGTGTGTGTGTGTTTGTGTGTGTGTGTCCCTGGCCCCATCCTGAGAGAGAGCAGCATCCATCACAACTCCCAGTCTCCACTGGCACATCCACTGAGGCTGAGGGATGATGGTTAACGGTAGCTTAGCTCAGTCAGGGTGAACAAACACACACACACACATACACACACACACACACACACACGCAACAACACACACTGTGGGTATATGTTACATATGGTGGATGTAAGACTAAGAATGGGGTATGAGTCAGTCATCGTCGCCCACCTCAGAAAGGATGGGTGCATGATAATGGTGCAGTTAAATTTATGACATAGTTATAGAGGAGTTGATTAGAGCTATATCAGCTGCCTGCAGGAAGCCTCGAACATACACTGATGCTAATGTGACATTTAATCTGATTTAATGCATCCAGGCGTGATTATCATCATCAGCATTACTTCTGTTCCCCAACTTTCTGTGTTGATTTAACCGCTCCATGATTGACACACACAGATATCTTGTCTTTCACCGAGAATAACATTTTGAACAGATACACACCCACACGCTACCATTTTCCCTTTTGCCAAGCCAGCTGCATGCATATTCATGAACGCGTGCTTCCGGGTATTTTCACAGACCCAATCTTTCTGGAATCTCAAACAGGTAAGTGGAAAGATTCAAAGATGCTAATTACGCTGGCTAATCACATTGTTGGTGTGAGATCTGGGACAGATAATTCTGTTTTCTTGACATTTTTTAAAAATGTATATAAGCTTCACCTGCAATTTTGTGTCAACAAGCCAGACACAGCATGAGTGTGGGTTAGTCAAGATTTATGATCTTTGTCTGGAGAGCACAGAGAGGGAGCTGTCGCCTTGTATAAGGAGCTGCTTGAGGGGCTTCCTGATCCTGTCAACCAGCCAGAAATCACCGCAGGTCAGCTATTGACTGGAAACCATCCATATTGTTAAGTATATCCAAGACACGAAGAAAAAAGACTTGCTTCACCACAAGGTCATGATTAGCGTCAGGAACTAAAATTCTTCTTTGTGTAAGCAGCATGTATTCATTTTCAGACACCAACTTAATGCTGTTTTATAAATGTACACCTGAACAGGAAGTGAGACATCTACAGCTTCACCATGTCTAGTGAAAAGAGCCCAAGGCCGATCTGAATCTACTTGAAATGCATTATTTCTAAAGAACCCATGGAAAGCGTCAAAGTATAGAGCTTTGGATCACTTGATATTCAATTCAGGCAGTTTGAACTGCATAGATAAATTGTAATTGTAAATTAAACTGCAACTGAATCAATAAACTATTTATTACCTCTCCAAGGTAGAAGTGTGGACAAGATCATGTGTTTGGTCGTGTGTGTGCATCTTTACATCTGTCTGTCTGTTTGAGTATGTGTTCAAGGACCTCTTGTCCACACACTTGTCAAAACTCATGTTCAGATCTACAGGCCAAGGTAAGACCATTGTGTTGCTGCTTTAAATCTCCATACTGCCAGCCACCTGCTGAACCGGCCTTGTCTGTTAACTTGTGTTGGTGGCACATTTTCTGATCTGATCAATATGACAGTATAATTGCCAACAGGAATTTACATACACTAAAGCCATTTCTGGCTGTCTGCTAGGCTAAGAGCAAGCCTGGAACAGGCCCGATTGGCCACAAACTAAAATCTATATGAAATCTCATTTCAGTCCAAAGCACCTGCAGATTCATTTCATACCTGATATGCTATGAGCCATTAAAGTTATGCATGATATAAAGTGAATAAATATCAGTTTTTGTTATCTCTGCTGCCATCTTGGCTATAAGGGAGCTGGGAGGGACAACAGAGATTTAATTCTTCTCTTGTAAGTGGAGGCAGACACACACTCTTCTAGGTGCAGTTTTCTATTGATCCAATATCCTACACCACTTATCTGAGCTGGGGTTGTCGGGGCCAGAGCTGGAGCCAATCCTACCCTGGACAGGTCTCCAGACCATCACAGGGCAGAGACACATAGAGACAGACAAGCATTCACACTCTCATTCACACTATGGACAATTCAGTCACCAGTTCAACCTCAGTTGCATGTTTTTGGACTGTGGGAGGAAGCCAAAGGACCCAGAAAAAAAACCCCAAGCAAAGACAAGGGGACATTGTTTCTTGCCCACAATCTGTGCTCCATCAACCTTATTTAGTCAGAAAGAAATAAGCAGCTCATCTGGTAAACCAAAACAGAGAAATGGCCGAATTAAGTGGACAGAAACAATTGATGTGTAATTAGACTACTATAACTGCTTGATGGCTATATATCAGTGACAAGCAAACAAAAAGTTCCATAACATAGGTTAGCTAAATGACCCACTGATTTCAGAATCTCTTTTTTTGGAGAGAGAAATTTGTAGAAAAGATACTAAAATGCTTGTGGTTAAGAGTTTATGGAGTCCAAGTGTTAGCTGTGTGTAGTCATTATTAACTGAATACATGATAAGGTTTCTTACCCCTGGGCCTTGAGGAGATTCTGGAGGAGAGGCTGCTGGATTATATTTTTGACCTGAAAAACACAAGTGAACAATAGATGATGGCAAAACTGTAGATCAGTAGAGGTGTGAAAGAATATCGATACAAACGTGTTGCAATACTTTGACCTCCAATAAAATATTTTAACTCTTAATTATTGATTCTTTTGTAAAAAATAAATAAATAACACAAAACATTTTTTTGTTTCATGATGTTCTGTTCATATTGAAGGAAAAACAAAAGAAGTCTAAGTACAAAAGTTAAAAAATCTTTTTTTTTTTTTCCAATCAGAAAGTTTTCACTCAGTTATTACTTTCAATTTTGAATAATATTGTGATTTACAGATACATCATCTAGTATGTAATGCTTCACGATACATCGTGATATTGGGATATATCGATATATGGTGATAATATCGTATCGTGACCCATGGTTCTTGCCAATTCATCCCTATATATCAGTCTCATAAAATGTGAACTAACAGCACATATGAATCAAGTGTCACACTATTCCCTTTTGCTGTTGATGTCTTCATCTTTGTATCACTTGCTGCACAACTCTGCAGAGTTCAATGTTTAACAAGCTCAATTAGCAGAGTAATGTCTTCCCCATGCTCTGCGTACCTGGCAGCACTGTTAATTGTAAAGTGTGGTTGGACATTAAATGGAATATCAGCTTGTGAAAGGAAATGGAGGTTGACAGTGAACTGCTCTCTTGCTGATTGGATTTGCAGTCAGGTGGCATCCGGAGGTATTAAATAAATAAATATATTGTGACAGTGTGCACTGCATCACATCAGCAAAGTAAATAACTCCACTGAACGCCGGGACACCAAAACTACTTACAATCAGTAACAAATCTATCCAATTTCACACAGATCAGGAGGCAGAGCTGGATTTAGATGTCACACTGAGTTTAAAGTCCAACAATGCTTCCTGAGGTTTATGGTTGGTATCCATGGTAATGCTGAAATGAAAGGCTTTCCAGCATCTCTTTGTCCTCTTCTCCCACACTTTCTCGCTCTGTGCTGGGCTTGACTGGCCTTTTGGAAATTGCTTCAGTTGCCTGGGGTGTCTTACTGTAGCTCCCATCTGCTCAGACTACATGCACACAGAGTGGACACGGAGCAGAACTGCCTGGATCTTTGTCACAAATGTGCTTTGGCATCTCCCTCCCAAAAACCCCGAAAGCCATTTTGTTTTAGGGCTTTCCATTTTCCCGCTGTTTTAATGTCTCGAGACGGAGGAAAAAATGTGTTTCATCTCATTAAGTGGACTGACGTGCAGTTGTCTGTTTATTTGTGATCAATGAGAGGCCTTCGTGATAGCCGAGCCCTTGAGCAGATGTACAAGAGGCGGATATAAGCACCTATACGTGCTCAATACAGCGCGGATTGAGAGAGAAAACGTTTAAATATGTAAAGACGATGCATCATTAAAATTCATTAATGAGCATCTGTGTCAAAACGGCAAGATGGCGTCCATATTTTACCCCACTCAGTACATCGTTAGAGGCAGAGAGTAATGGTCATGTAAACTACCAGGAATGCTGGAGCTAAATTATACATCAATGGAAATGTATGGGTCCTCATGTCGATATCCATCATGAATAAGTTAGATATTTCATTTTTTTCTTGTTTGCAGCGTCCTAATTCTCTTGTCATTTCAGATCATGTGCTCCTCATTCAACATCACTGAACTCCACTACCCACCTGCACATCTGTTCCCACCTCCCCCCTTCCTCACCAAACCGTCCACTGTTCTCCTGCCTTTAGCCAGACTGCCGTTTTCTAGGCCTGCCTGCCTGTTCTGACCCCCAGTCTGTCTGTTTGAACTCATGCTCTCTTTTCTGATCCTCTTTTGGATAAGTTTGCCTCATCTCCCCAGCCTTGGGGAGGTGGGAAGGTTTTGACTTTTTGCCTGTTTTACTGACCTCAAGATAACTTTATACCAGTCTGGTTTTACAGATGCTGTTGGGCTCTAACCTGTTTTCTTAGTGAACCTCTTAACAAGCAGGATCCTTATCGTAGGCTTACACTGAAACTAAAGTGAAAATAAACAGGGAGAAAGATTGTCATGGAGTAGTGATGAATGATAACTGTCAGAAACGATAATTATCAGTCTGATATTGGGGAAAAATGATATCACATCGATATGTCCAGTATTGAAATGTTTGCAGATGACAAGACTTGCTAAAGAAAGTTCTTTCATGAGAAAATTGCAGCCAAATCAGGCTTGAAATGTCTTGTTAATTTGGGTTAAAATTGTGAATGTGTTCACAAGTAATGTGAAGGTTTTTTAATGTCTTTATTTTTTATTGGCTGGTGCACTTTATCATTATTTTTCGATTGAAAGTGATGCCATTGATTTTTACATTGACTTTATTTTTGTGCAAACTTTGATATTGTTTCAGTCAAAGCACTTTATTTTGTGTATTGACCAAACTGAAGCCTTTTATATACTCTGGAATAGGTGATGCAGGATGATACAGGCTTCATTTGTGCAGAGTTTGGGTATATAAAATAGTACTGCTTTTATTTAAAAAGTAATAAAATATTATTTTTTGAAGAGTTAGAACTGTTGTTGGTTTTAAATGTCATTTAACCAAAATATTCAGTTCAGGTCTAATGCTGAACAACTGAGATCTGGTGGAGTGTTGCAGTGAAAACGCACTTAAGTTTATTCCAAAATAAATTAAAAAAAATGAAACACGATGTCCTTACACTTACTTTTGTATGTATATGTAGGTGAAGACTTGTGAACCATTGTACCTGGCTCTTAAAAAAACAAACTATCTCTAAAATGCAAAAATAAAAATGTTCTGGAAAAAAAAGAAAAGAAAGAACATTAAAGTAAAACAACCGAACAAGCTGTTAAAATGAAATCAAATTGAAAAGTCAAAAGAGAAAGCTACTCATCTGAGTCACAAGTGGTTGTTGACTGATTCAGAGGTTGTGAAGTGCAATGAGCTTTCTACATTAATAAATATACATGTAACAAAGACATGAATCATCGCATATTTCAGACTGGCTATTGATTTCATATTCGTCCTAATAGGCTATCTGCAATGGAAAGCAGAGCACTTCCTGGCATGTCCACACATGCACATACACACACAGACATACATACACACGCACATACACACACACAAACAAAGTCAAGGATGATTAAGGCGCTGAAATCAAAGAATGACAGAGATTCATGATACCATTCTCCTCTGAACACTAGCCCAAATCATTCAGGCTTCTTGGGCGATCCTCTGAGGACACTTGAACACTGATTAAAATGTCATTAATAGACTTCGCCAAAAGCCTTCACTACACACCCATGAAGTAGGCCCTGATCATCGCTATTCTTCTCTCCCTAGATAAGTTAACAGCATCATTAGTGGGGAAATCATCGAGTATACGACCGCGGACCACTCAAGTTCTTTCTGCTGTCACCGGGATTGAGTGGCTGTGTGTAGTGTTTACTACACTTTTAATCAATTCACTCACAGACACAGAGCAAATCAGCAGTTTGGGTTTGGGTAAGAGATGCAGACGGTGGCACATCATTTATCTTTGGCTGTGCGCGGGATGTGGAATATTAAGCAGAATTTTGTTTCAGTGGGAGGCCTCTTTAAAGCTCGGGGTTCAGGAGTTATTTTTGGAAAGGTATATCGTGGAACGGTCATGCTTAATTGGGAGCGAAGGAACAAAAATTCTGCTGTTTGAGAGATTCTGCAGCCTCCACTGATAACCCCTTTAAATTTGAAGGAGTAAAAAAAAACCCACAGACTTGGTTCAGGCTTTTTTTTTTAATTCTTAATCACTGCACTTACAGAAAGCAAAGAACAGTCAGTATGTGTGCTGGCACAAGGGGCTGATGTGTGATGCTACAAAAAATGTTTTTCAAGTGCACACTCACAAGGATCTGCTATAATGATCGCACTTAAATGGATAAACACTATGTAAGTGTCACTGGGAGTCATGTAATTGAGTCCGGGAAGTTATTTTTAGAAATCCACTAGGACAGAAATAAAGAAAGTTCAAGCAAGTTTTGATGACCTGATGACTGAATGGTGGATGGACCACATTTCTCTCACCAAGGAATGTGAACCTAACATTGGGGCAAGAGGGAAAGTTAGCTGATCTGTCATATGAATAGGATTTATCCTCTGATGTTGAGATAGTTTATAGGATAAGCCCAGGTAACTAAAGTTATTGGGATATAACC
>JAOWBC010001714.1:6627185-6641393 GCA_028566105.1 Hypoplectrus providencianus
TAGACTTAGACTTATAGTTTTGACTGTAGGACTTTTACTTGACTGTCATGGAGTGATTCTCCAGTGTGGTGATGTATTTATACTCGATCTGAATACTTCCTTCACCATTGACTATTTTGTATATTTCTGAGAGACGTTCATTGTTTACACGGCCACAAAAAGTCAAGATGAAATGGGGGAGAGAGTTGCTCCAGCAGCAGAGGTTGGACCAGAGTAACACACACACACACACACACACACACACTATAGACCGTGCTGTGTTGCATGTCACAGTTGCAGTGTAAAAAATGCATTAGAATAAAGTGGGCACTTGGTAAACAAATAAATCATTTCAGACTTATGAACAAACAACCATTGCTGTCTTTGTTTTTCAGCGGAGGGCAGTTTCAAAATGTCAGATTATTATGCAAAGCAACCCTTGCTGTCCAGTTAGCCTGCTAACAAAGCCCAAAGTCAAGTGTTCAGATAGGTTAATGGAGCTGACATTTTACACACTACAACTAACAGTGCACTTGAGCGGGGACCGAGAGCGCCAAAGGTTTAAAGTTTAAAGACATGTCTGCCCCCTGTTTCACAGGAAACAAATCGGAATATTTTTCCCCCAACACAATTAAGCAGACATGATGGCAGTTTCTCCATGGCGTCGGACTGTTTCATTTGTACCACAGCTATAAAAACAACATGCATACAGTTATAAACAGTGTTGTGCCACATGGTCTTATCATTAAATCCATGTTATGAAGATCTAAGGAGATTCACACATTTTAAGCAGCCCTGGATGCAGATCAATACTCCATTCCTCCCTTTCTCTTGAGAGACAGAGAGAGAGAGCTGGTTTCAGACTATAATTTTACCCCCAAGTAGCACAGACATTAACAGCTATTTATTTGAATCGTAACTCCAGAAATATATGGCAGCCATAAAACAGATAGCAGCATATTCCCCCTTGAGGCATTGCCTGTTTTCCCATCTCATGGGGTTGAATTAATAAGATGCTTTATATGAAACATTCAATCAAACAAGTCTATTTTCAAAGTGATGATTTTGTAAAAATGATCCAACTAGAGAAAGATCATTTTATGGCACAGGGAGTCGCCAGTAAAGATCGTGAGGCAATTCATCTAGTGTGTCTCTTCTTTCTTTTCTTTTTTTTTTTTTTCCAAGCACTCTCTGTCTCTAACATGTCTGTGCGCTCACAGAACACGAGGGAGAGAGCGAAATGAGTGTCTAGCGCATGACCCAACACTCACTTCTTGTATTATTCAATGAATATATTCGGAGTTGTGGGGACGATTTGGGAGCACAAATGCCAGCTGAGCTCCGAGAGAATGAAAGAGACAAAGGAGCAATCAAGGGCCTCTTCTACAGGGACGCCTACAGCCTAGGAAAGAGCTTTTATCTGTCCGACACTCAATGCTTATCACACACTTTCAGTCTTCCAATCATAGGAAACTGAGAATGGCTCTATGTTCAAAATTGCACTGAGTGAGTGCGAGTGAGGATAAAAAGGAGCCAAACACCCATCGAAACTTCACCGCAGCTACATATGTTACCATGTGAAGTGAACATGCATGACTGGGATCAGAAAATAATGACTTATTAATGGTCATACTGGAGGACCCATCAAAAAAACTTCTTGGATTGTTTGATCGTAACAATGGTACTAAAACATGCTCAGCACGGAATAAGAACGCCCTTTCAGATGCCGAGGCTGCATGCGACGTGAATCACTTTCATGATTTCCGCGCGTTGGTTTTAAAGTGCTTCGAAACGGTGTGATCTACATATGAACTGCGGAAAGTGCTGACAGCTTGAGCTGGCAAACAAAAGGACTGAAGGAATCTCAAAGAGAATCTTTAGTTGGGGTTTGAGTAAACAAACAGGGATAATAGTTGCATTCAAAGCCTGGCAAAATATTCACATTATGTGTGTAATCCTTGTACATAAACAAGTCCGCGACGTTCCGAGGCAAACATGAGCTTAACAACGACAATATGCAGTTTCTTGATTATATGACAGGGGAGATCAGTGTTACAGGGACGTGCGAGTGTAGGTGGTTTAATGGAATTGTGGTACGAAGCAGTGCGCAGTGCTGTAGGAGGTAGTTAGCTGATGTATGCATGCGTTGAAGGCCTCCAGTGAGAGGGAAGTTGCCTCGAGGGTCAGACACATCGACTCATTCCGAGCACCACAGTAACTCAGTGAGTCTTAATCAATTGCAAAGCCTGCTGGTGACAGCAAAGAGACATTGAATCAATGCAGTTATATTTCAGTGGAAATAAAGTATGACTTTTTCCACTGACACTGTTTTGGGGAAGGAAACATTTGAATTAATCAGGGAATTTTCCGTTTGAATTAAAAGTTGCTTTTAGGACTGCTTCGGAGATGCTGTGGAACCGGTCATTATGTCGGACAAGGCGGAATGATCAATAGCCAATTTCCCCAAAGTGTGATTACACTGTTGATTTGAGTGTTAAAGGCTATATTTAAAATAAGAGTCATTAACTTTCATCCGGAGAGCAACCGAGCACTTGTTTCAATGGTGCACTTGGGAGAAAAAAAAATAGAAATGGTAGCCTTGGGCAAAAACAAGGAAGGAGCAAACTTTTTCATAAAGTCGTACTGAAAACAATAACAGGCGATGTCACTGCACACATAATTGCTCCAACTGGCAGAGTGTTTTCTCAGGGAAGAATCCATCAACTTTGTTTAGAAGTGTAAAATATATAATGCTGCAGCATCTCAAGACAAATATAAAGTGTCTGTTTCAAACATACTACAGGGTGGAAGCAAAAGATCTCATGTCTGTAACCTGGAGGAAGAAAAGTAATCATGAAACTTTTGAGGAGGACACCATGGAGAGGGAAAATGAGGTGAAATTATCAAAAGGTGACAGACGGCGAGTTTTGCACATCAAAGGCATCTGAAACTCGCTTTCCCAGCAGACAGGAAGGACTGGAAGCAGACACTCAACCAGTCCAATTCACTGCACAGAAAGGTCTCTTCTGATACATAAAAATAAAAATAAAACACAACTCGTTTCAGGAGCAGGTTTTTCTTCTGAGCCAAGTTGGTGAAAAGCCGAGATAAAGCAGTTTGCAGGGACATAGTTTAGGAGAAGCTCAAAGAAAATGGCAGGACATTGTGCGACTCAGGGCTTTCTCGAGTACAGCGGGAATTAATCCTAAATTAGGGGGATGTGAGCATTGATGGGAGACGGAGTCTGACAGTTATTACTATTACCTCAGTCTGTTGGGCTGTTCAAGTCATTATTTGAGCCAAGACCCTGTGACAGGCACCGGCCCACAGCTCCTACTACTTATTCTCCGCAATGAGATGCCCTGGAGGAAGTGAGGGAACATGCACCGAGATCATTAACTTAAGAGCACTAAACCACTCACATTTTCATCCATCTGCACAAGTAGTCCAAATGAACCCAGCAGGCTACTGTGCTCTATTCAGCTCACCAAGGCCAAATAGGGCTTGGGATGAATTGCGCTCAGTCTCAGATCTTGCCTTCATTGATGGTAAAACTTCAAGGAGATGTTCATGAAAGACATGTTCACTGCCCAGGCCAATTTACTGTGATGTGAGCTCTTTTATCTCTAGTTGGATGCTTGAAAAATCTGAGGTTTTACATAGCTGTGATGGTTAAACTACACATCTAATTAACAAATCATTTAATATCTAAAGCAAGATTTAACACTTGTTTGATTTTATTCTCGGCCTTTTGGAAACATTGTACTGGAATATAGTGCAGTAGACTGCTTCTAAAACAGATTTTATAAAGTAGGTAAATGCCCAAATAACTGCTGGGGATTACAGCCTGGACAATTTTATCTGCCGATATTGGCCTATCACAGATATATCGGTATCAGTGTGTAAATGTGGTCTGATATGCATCAATATTAAAAGTTTTAGATTGAATGTATATTTCAATGGGCAGCAATGGACTGATTATCAAAATACATAAATCATGATTATTCAGCTATTTATTTTTATTTATTCTTCCTTGTCTAGAATAAGTTCAGAATGTTATACACTATGCATTATGAATAATAATGTTATATATATAGGGTGTCTATAAAGTCTCTTTACAATTCAAAAAATGATAAAGGTAACTGATGAGATCTCAGATTGGATGTACTCAGTGGTTATCATTTGTGTATTTCAGGTCCCCTGTTGGGACATCACTGACCTAAAGCTAAAGATCACTGATGCCACTGGACCATTGATGAGGCTCTGCTACAGCCAACATGGCAACAAATCCAGTAGGATCTGGATGAGCTTCAGCAGCTGATGGTGTCCATAGAAAGATGGATTACATGAGGAATAAACTTCAATATATGATGCTCATTTTGTTATAATTTCCACATATTTCTCTGCTCATTTGCTTTTGTAGTATGTTTCCTTAAGTTATAAAGAGACTTCATGGACTCCCTGTATATGTGTTTAAGAAAGCCAACTTATGAGTACATTTAAAGGAGCATGTTAGTGCAAAGCTGGTGCACAATTGGAATATAAATTCTAAATTTTTATCACCAAAAGTTTTACTTTGTCTGAGAATTCTGTGGATTTTTCTTCTTACAAATTAAGTATTGGTATCCGTCTCCTCAGGATAGGTCTAGTAGAGAATAGGAGAATCCGTCTGTTCACCACTTCGCATTCAGATTGTAACATCTCATCAAACATGAGATAAATCCCCATGAAAACTTGCACAACATAGTATGGATCCCAGATCATCCTCATGATCCCCTGACTTTTCCTCTAGCGCCACCAGCAGGTTGACATTTCAGGATAAAATGTCATGAAATGTCATACAGACATCTGTTTCACACAGAATGAATTGTAATACATGTGCAGATCCTTTTACTTTTCCTGTCGCACCATCATCAGGTTGGAATTTTAATCTTCCCAATACTCTGGTTTATAATCAAACATCTGGTTATTTGATTAATGTCATTTGCATTAGCCCCAGCTGTATTTTGGGTTTTTGATAATTAGCAGATTAAAGTAATATTAATGTGGTAACACACTAAACTCACCTGGAAGTGTGAATATGATTCCACTTTTTACACTTAGTTTTTACATTTATCTACCTTATAATTGGCATTTCCTTTTGTGAGTAAACAGCCTCAACTCATGCCTTGTTGTTTGCTCCAAAGTAGAGAACTTTACCACAAACTAAAAGACAGATTCACCTTCAGTCTAACACATTATTAAAGTCTGGTTTGTGCATCGGCATCAGTAAATTCCTAATTTAAAATAAAAGGAATGCATTTAACCTGAGATGATTATCAATCCCTCATCAGAGAAGCACATTATGCATACCCCCTCAGAAGAAAATTTAAATCACCTGAAGATAATGATAATGTGAAAGACGACAAATCACTTGCTGAAATTAAATATTAGGTGCACATGCGAGATTAGTGCATAGATCTAGGAAGCGCAGTGTTGAATCTGAAGTTGTTTGAATGAGCGGTTGTCGAGAAAGCTGCAGGCAGCACTATCAGGACAAGATATCTGCCCTTTAGCTTCGGTACGTTTTGAACAGGCACTGCACCAGCCTATCACTAATCCAAGGAGGATCTGAATAGGTTGCTTAATATCATTATTTTTAAATATAATTGTTGAGTCTCCTAAAACATCAGTAAAACTCTACTCTAAGTACAGCATGCAGATTTAGCCCATTGGCAGGTATCTTTGGTGAGGATGGGTCTTTTGACTGGGGCCTGCTGCAGGCCAGCAATAAACACACTCAACAAGGTGCTGGACACTTTCCTCACACACTTTGGTCCATACTGACAGGATAGCATCACGCAGTCGCAGCAGATTTGCCAGTTGCACATCCATGAAGCAAATCTTCTGCCAAGGTGCACTATTGGATTGAGATCTTTGAGTGAAGTTTTAAGTGAAACCTGTTAAATTACACTAGTTTCCTGGGATAAAATGAATGCTGCAGGGCAGAAAGGACTGCTGTGTAACAAACAGGCAAATGACAGAACTCTAATGACTTTGGGCACAGGCGGGAGAACAACACACAAATGTTCTGTGCCTCTGTTCAGTCTCCGACAGTACAGCATGAGGAAAGCATTACCACCAGACTTACTAAATGCTTTATTAAACTGAACATCCTGTTCATGTTTATCATACAAAAATTGGATTTTGTATCTGTATTAGTTCCTCTGTGGAACAGTGGATGGCTAAACTAGAATTTTCTACAGATGCTCTGGCCCAAAATGCCACTGACCATGTTATACAACTGCTGTTTTTAAATGAAAGTCATTCAAGTCTGGGCTGAAACTCCTCTCTATTTGAAGCAGGGCCTCAGTCTGGGGTGGCCATCGACATGGCAACCATTAGATGTGCAAACATCATCGCCACTGCCTCTCTGGCTGCCAGGGTGATGTATCCGTCTGGAGAAGGATAGCTCTGCTGGCAGGCACTGACAGGGTAAGACTCACTCTGGGCCTATCGCAGGGGGAGATTGATGCACTTCTCAGCAGGGGGAAAGCTGACATTCATTTTAATTAGGCGAGCGAAATATTGTCTCTGCGGCATGTAACCTCCCTCGCCTTATCTTCAACTTCTCATTGTGAAAAAGGAAAAAGGGCCTCCAGGGAGGAATGACCTCCAGAACAGGCCACCAATCATCTAAATATATCACTTCCAAATCCTGATGACATTATTGTGCTTAAGATGTTTGATTAACATTTAATTAACATTTGTATGACATTTCAGATTAGAAGCAAAGACAAATATTACTGGTCTCTTTTAAGATGAGGTCCACTCCAATGGGAGGACTCACATGCCATGTCATACAAGTAGTCAAGGAAACTCAGACCAAGGGAAGGGTCCAGAAGGTCAGGGGACAGTGTCACTGAAAATAGGGCATTTTAATGAGCATGTGATTGGGGAAACCTTCATAAGATGCTTTTCATTCAGCAAACATCATTAAAGCCTGCAGGGGCTCACAATAACCATGCACACAGAAACACACAAACAGCCACTTAAGGGGAGTCACAGGAAAAACACACAACAATCTATACAGCATGAACCTGCTGGTGAGCCAATTAAAATCCAAACAAGAGTCTCTGTGGCACAGAGGAGAAGCTGTACACCAACACCTTTAATAAACCCAGCCGCTAGCCATGTCACTGTTTTCTGCTCCACATACTGTTTATCTTCCATCCCCTGGCAATGACATCTGAGACCCAGCGGGGAATAAATAGATAATTTAGAGAGGGATAGTTGTTGTACATTTCAACTAATGGAAAGAGTGTCAAACATCAAAGACAACGCATGCTTGCATAGGGTTTTTCACCACAATGACCGAGCCAGTGGTCAGGTGTCACGATTTTCAATATACTAGTATAGTATATTGTGTATTTCTTTTCTAACTCTAATTAGAAAAAACTCACATTTATCAAAAAGTCAAGTATATATTAATATTGTATTCCACCTACTTTATTCCGTTGCAGCAATGGGATCAGAAAACTGTTGTTTAAATGGGTTTTGATGGAGACATTTTCTTGCTTGCCAAAATTCATGCCATAATCATTAACACAGCCAAATGATCCAAAATATAAAAGCTAAAAATGTTTCTCTTGCGATGGGTAAGTGCTCGGAGCTCACCAGTTGTCAGGGTGCAGACATCATCATGACATCCTGCCAGGAGGTTGGTTAAAAACGCTGCAAAATTAGCCAAAGCCAGGGAAAAACTGACTCCACCATTACCCATGGCATCCCTGAAACTCTTACCTCAAGACATCTGAATGAAAATGTGTTATATGGGCATACATGAGTTCTCACAGACCTGCCCACTTTATAGCAAACGCATGCCGTTTGGGGCAAAAAGCACACTTTTTCTTATGCAGAACATATGTATATGCACCTTTTGTATTTAGATATCTCTGTATATGGGGAAGACTGGAATTGTGTAAATTGTGTAATACTGAAGAGCCGGGACCCGATTCGATTAATGTATGATGATCCTGGTTCGCGAGGAAGCAATATCAATGTCGAGTCTTGACCTCTCTGTGTAAAATGACCTTTTGTGACCTTTAGGAGAATCACAGCCTCGTGGCGGTGTATTTACAAAAAGGGGGTTTCTCTCAGCCATTTACAGAACAGAAAGGGTCATGATCCAATCACCAAAAATGCAATTCTTGCAGAAATGTCCAAAATCTCAGTGGTTTTTAATACTTAATTCAACATGGAATTTTCTAGCATGTTCCTCAAGATCTTGGTGCATTAAAAATGGTATCAACTGAAAGAAACTTGAGACATCAGTGCGTATGGGATTGGCCATAGTATACTTCCATCACAATCACACACACACACAATGCTGATCTGCATCTTAAATTAATTTTCAGGTTCCCAGCTTTCAGATGATAGAAGGCCAGTTAAATAAGCATCATCGTCAATATTTGGAAACGTACAGAATATGCCAAAACCCCCCTAATTCATGAAATGTAACATGCAAATACAAGTTAGTGTAGAAAGAAAATAAAACACAAATATAAATGTACATTAAAAGAAATAAGAGAAAGCACACTAAATAATGCTCCCATGATTCAAAGTTATTTTTTATTCACCACAAAAGATGCTGAAAAAGAGCATTAAAATGTCAACTGAAGAATCAAATAAAACTTGTTATCATGAGCATTATCTAGTGTCTAGTGTGCAAAGACTTTTTTAAACATAAGACAAAAGCAGCGTGGTCAGTGATGTCAGATGGTGCATTGCATGCATCAAGTCCCTGTTGGCTGACATGCTTCCCTGCTCTGATGCAGCATAATGCCACATGCCTGACCTTGATGCGTGATAAGTATAGCAGGATGTTCTCCAGTGCTGGCAGCTCTCCGTCCAGTCACACTTCAGAATATGTGAAAATGCAGGAAAATATTTCCATGAGTTCTGCAGCCACTACACTCATCAGTCTCAGTTATTTGGAAATTATTTTCTGTCGCCTCTCTGACAGCTGACAGATGTTTTTGGTTCGTCGTTTTAAATCAAACCACAGACAGAAAATATGACAACATTCATGAATGCTGCCTAATGTGTTCTGTGGGCGACCACCACAACAAACATCTTTGGCTTACTGATGAATGTGTTTTCTTTTCAGTTGGAATGTAGCTTTATATTGGATATGAGAAATGGGAATGTGGCCAAATTCAGTCCCGCTCTGCGTCTGCATATATCCAGATGAGAGCTCAGTAAAGGGCAAAACAGTGAGTACGTTTAAAGGTCACGCATTCATGGTTACACTTCCTCAGACGCTCAGTAATCGACTGTGCCAGTCACCGAGCCCAGTTTGGGTCAAAGGTGACACAACAAGAAAACATGATGCTGGTGACACATTCATTACTGGTATGGCGCTGGCCCAGTTCCTCAAATGGAGAACCCATTTTAGTACATAACACATGTCACAACTGTCAACATCTTTTCTCGGCAACGCGAGCCTGCTGTGGTGTAACAGCTCCAGAGTCGCCAATTACTGTTCCAAGGAAGTGATTCACATCTGACAGTCTCTAAGAAAAGTAGCAGTAGTTAGCTGGAGGATGAAACCAAGTATCTCCTCTCTACATGTCCCTCTATTCCCCTCTGTCTCTCCATCTATCTGCTTCGCTTCCATCCTTCTGAGGCTGCGACCTACGAGCAGTCACTCATTCTCCGTGCCAGTGTTTTGGATGACTGCAGCTGTCACGCCTCCCGACAAATTGTTTCCTGGCAAAGGGACAAAGCCGTGCGGGCCAGCAGCGCCTCGTGCTACCACTTTTCCCTGGACCAGCCCTTCCATTAGCGATGAGCTAGTGCTTGTCAGCGGGAGAAGGCAGGCAACAATAAGGCCCCATCGTCTTGGATTAGGCCGTATGCAACTGTATTATACCGCTCAATTGATGGGCAGCGCGCACGGTTGAGGAGAGGCTGAGATCGGCAGGCAGGAGCAGGCCAGAGATGTCTCAGATAAAGTTACGGCTGGGTTAAATTGGTGCTGACAGACCACAATTAGGAGAGCTGTCGACGCCTCCCATCAGTTGTCAGTGACCCAAGCATTCTCACAGTGAGTAAATCATGTACTGTTGAAGGCGTCCTCTTACACTGTTGAGTTGATGCATGATATATTATGATGGACACCATTTTTTCATTTCAGATGAGGATGCCAAGGAACTGAGAGAAAAGCAATTAAAAGGTTCAGAGCATTGGTGCTGATCATTGCTCCTGTGACTGGTATGAATACCGACTGTACAGAGAAGTGGCCTAAGCCTCCGGGTCTGAACTGTAAGAAGAGCCTTAAACCTGTATTCTTTCTGCCAGTCGGGGAAGCTTAAATGGCTGCAAAAGTAGTCAAACTGTATAGGAGTCAATGAGAAATTTACTGTTCTTCAATCTCAATTTATTATCTCAGTAAACATTTCCCCTAACAATGTTATGGTCTCAATCTCCAGTTTAAAGTCTTCTTCAATACAGCATGATGTTCATTTTGTTCCAATTCAGTAGAAAATAAACAGTAAAGCAGGGAATGCTTCAGGTGGGGGTATCTTGTAATTGATAAGCAAGCTGTGAACTTTTTTTGGTTATAGCTCCATTTATGGAAGTTTTGATACTTTGTAAACAATCATTTTCCACAGCAGACCTTCTAATCGAAATATGGTCAAGTCTGGTTACAAAACTAAGATTGCAAGAGCCAAGATGCCAAACCTGAGGCTGCACAACAGAAGTGTACAAATTAAGTGGTGGCACCACACAGTCCATGCCTGCTTCTTTCATACAGCTTATGGTATGAAAGGGAGATCATTCCTATACTGTTGGTAATTGGCCAGGAACAAAAGTGAAATCAAACACTAATTATAGAGTTGGTTTACCCATATCAAAAAATCATGTTTCTTCCTAGCATTTAGTTCAGTGTACAAATATTAAAATTAATTCTTGACCTCCACATAATGATAGGTAGATATGAATAGACTTGATTTTTCAAACCAGTCTGATTTACATCTCAGATTGTTTTGTAACTAGGTGCACATACCAGCCAATACAGCACAAAAATGGACAAAGAAAGCAATAACATAGAAGGAGAGGCAAGGAATTAAGGATACCATCATGTTTATATTTTCTGCCATCATAATTAACTGAGCAAATCAGTGAGCGGCGCAACTAATTGCAACTCATACATATTTTCTACCCAGCTTTCTTTGTCTTCAGGTTTCTTCGTCAACAGGCAGCTGAGTCATATGGAATCGTGAGGTTGGAGGAGGACAGAATACATGTGTCTGTAGCCATTCAAAGCAAAAGCACCAAGAGGTTGCTGGGTAATACAGTAGAGTGCTTGATGAGGTAGGGAATACAGACAGTGAAACTGCAAAAGAAAGCAAGAGGAAAAGAGGAAGTGGACATTTGACTAAAATAAAAGTTGATTATTTGAAGTTGGTTGACCCCAGACACCCTCTTAGAACAGCCTATCAGTCAAATTCCCAGTTCCTCTCCTATCCCCAGTCTCCTTAATTTAAATTGTTATCTCCATCCCTCTGACTGCTGCTAAGGAGCATGAAAGAAGTCCGCTCAAAGGCTCTGTATGCGGCACAGAGAGACAAGACAGAAAGAGCAACCCGATTATAACTAAAATCAAAAATATCAAAGAGGACAAATGACGACACAGCATGGTTTTCTTTCTTCATAACCAAAGGCAATGAGGGCAATTTTGTAAAAGGAGGCCATCCACTTTCTTTGTCTTACACTGAGACGCAAGAGTGGCTTTTCAACACAGCGAGACATGCAGGCAGTCTCAGAGCACCGAGTGATTGCCTCTGGATTGCAATAGTTATGTTTTAGCAGAGGAGGGATTTCAACAAAATTGTTTTACTCTTTTCACCCACCTTGGCCCCCTCAAAATACATCAAACAACATAATTCTATTTAATCAGAGGAAAGAGCAACAGTAAGGTAGACTGCATGTTCCTGCCCTCCACCCATTCAAGAAGAGTCCTGTAGCAGACGATGTTCCCTCATGTTGCACTACACAGCACCATCTAGTGGCAGTGTGTGCAGGCAGAGGAAATGATAGAGAACCTGGTTACTTTTCTTCTTCAAGGGACTCTGAATGAGAGCACTAAAGTGTCACTGCACAAAGTCCACATTTCATCTAGTTGATATATTCTGTTATATTACATTCTGATACAATACATTACCTGAAGTTTCTCATTTCATATATATCAACCCCATAGAACTCTCTTATATGTCTGATTTCATTTTACATAGATGTTTTTCACATGTATTGCATCACACCTATCATGATATTATGTTATCATCTTGCCTTTCATCGCCTGCAAGTTAAATCTAACCCCTTTAGTGCTTGAACTCCACTCAGTGGGTCCTCTTCAACGCCTTTTTAACACTTATATTTTAATGCGACTTCAGTCTCTTTTAGTGCTTCAGCTTCAAGTGCAACTTTGATATTCTTTAATATCTTCAGCCTCAGCTATACACAGCCATCTCCAAAACTCAAAACACTCAAATGATAAAAAGAAAAAGCTTTAACTGCAGATTTCAGCATTTTCTTCAGCTTTTTTTTTTTACCTTTGAAGTATGTCATTTTAATAAAAGGTGTACTCTTTTATGTTATATTACTGTACATTTTGTTGTATCACGTACTATTGAACTGTGTATAAGTAAATGCAAACAGTCCACGTTAATGTGGACTGGCTTTGGATGTTGTAATACATAAAGTTTGAATTCCATTAATAGTTTACTCCCTTCTTGTATCTGTATTTATGGCTTAGTTTGCTTATGAACCTTTATTATATCTCTATCTGGTTTGATTTTTATGCTGCTACTGTATAAGACCAAATTCCTCCTTTATAGTCATAAAGTTTGATCTTATTCTTTCCTGAAGCAGCTACAAGGAGTATTTAACTGGTTATGAAACAGTCTGTATTGGACCAACATATGCAAGAAGACCATATGGGAGAGGAGACTCACTATTTTTATATATTTATCCTTTATGACTTGCCCTGGGCCCGATTACCAGCAAAATCAGCCAAAATTATTTACAGAACACAGAAGAGAGGAGCCTTTGTCAACATTTTACATCAATATGTGAATTTACATTGATGTTTAGAGCAAACTTTGTTTCATTATCATCCTAACACAGCCACAGTAGATACTCTACTCATCGCTATGCTTCCTGCAAACAGCAGTGCTTCAGAAAGACAGAGAGTACAAAATACGTGTCCAGCCAAATCAAAAGGCTGCAAAAAGGAAGTGGTCCTTATGGATATGCTACTGCTTTGCCCCCAGAGTTTGCCAAAATCAGCACAAAAGTTCTTTTAGTTGCTCTAAATGCCATAATTCCACATAAAAATCCGGCTGTACATAACAAGGTGAGAGTTTACAGACGCTGCTGCGGTGAGCCACTTTTAAAGTATTGATGTGTTTTGTTTTTGACTGAATTGCCTCAAAAGGTCAAAGGCTGCGGCAACCTCATTGATTTTTTTGCAGGTTTAAATATCCGAACAGCTCCACAGGGGCCTGAAAAGTCTCAGAAGAGGTTGTGGCGGCAATCAGACATGACCCCTCACATTTGTGGTTCAGAAGTGGTGTCAAGTGCTGTTGACAGTGTGCAGCTGCCTGCCCTGAAGGCACACCTCAGCTCAACACAGCTATAACACCTCAAAAGCATCACATCCCTGACAGCTGTGACAGTGCGGGGACGTGTAAACTGTCCCATCGCGCTTGTGTTGGTAGCCAAAAGATGCAGAGACTGAAGTTTTAGCAGTCTGCTGATAATGCTGGAGCCTTTTGAAAGATGCAGTGGGTGGCTGGGTGAGACTTAGGGTGCCGTGGCTGCTGTCGTCTTCAGGACGCATTATGTATCAAACCCCCTTATCAGTCAACAACCGAGACAGATCAGGCTGTGGATTAACACTCACAAATAACATATGCACACATCAGCACACAAGCACACACACTCCACTCCCACACACAGACAGAAACGACTCTCCACCTGCTAAATATCTCTCACCTCATCAAACATTCATGCCAGGGAAGGCGAAGGTGGTGAAGTACAGTGTGGTAGGAGTTTTTTTTGTTTTTTTTTTTAATCACCCACACAACAGTTTTGGCCTAGCTATTCTGGGATGATGCAGACAGATATCAGTTTGATGGTTCGATTGGGGATATAAGAATTTCTCAACTTAAGTTAACTTTTTTT
>JAOWBC010001714.1:6641493-6652981 GCA_028566105.1 Hypoplectrus providencianus
GAGATTTAATCACTCTTGCTGTAAGGCATGAGTGCTAACCACTACGCCACCGTGGGGCCCTGTTTTTTTGTGGTATTTGTCTGTAAATAGTCTACTCCTACACTGATAGAAAGGTACCATAATAATGAATCATGAACAACCCAATCCATATTAATTTCATGCTTCAAATATCAACTTTAGTCCGGACAAACACACTTCCAAGTTTTAACTCTTCCAATTCTGAGTACAGATACAGATAATGGTGTGCTCCTTCATCATAATAATAACAGAAATATCATGAATTTTGAGCAAAATAAACCAACCCACACCCTCAATGAAGGATTCTATCAAGAATCTCCTGTCGCTGTGGAGGAGGTGGTTGGCAAAAACGAGAAGAAATTTTAATAATTCTCTACATTCGTGTGCATTTCCATAAGCAGTGTTTACTGCAACTATCAGATGACAGGGATATTGGTTTTTAGTTGGGAAAATGATAGTCTGTGATGATTATTCCTATCAGGGTATGGCAACATCAGAGCTACATAGAAAAACTGCTTTTAATAAAGATAAGGAGGTGGTGAGCTACTCCTAACATTAACTGTGATGTTTCATGCTCTGAAAAAATGTCTGCAGATGCTGTTTGTTCCCCTAAACAACATCCATTATATGTCAACAAGTCCATGGAATAATCTCTCTCATCCTGTGTACATACAAAAGGGAGACGCTGTCCATTTACAACAGACTGATTGGCTGTCAAGTGGCTGCAGAGGTAAAAACAGGTGAATTAGTACATAAATGCAAATGCACCACGGTGTTTAAACGACCGTGTGGCTGCTTGTTTTTCTGCTGCTTTTAATTGGTGATCTGGTGACCCCCGATTGTACAAAGTATAACAAGCAGTAACACAATGAGAGTCCAGCCTTGGCATGCGTTAAGTGTTGAAGGCTCACCCACGCACATAATTACCACGGTCTTTCTGAGGTTTCCATGCCATGAGCGGTTGTTAAGTGGTGCGGCTTGAATTTGGAAATGACTTCCCTGGGGGTGTGTTGACTGTGTCAGTCTTTGCCAGGTGCCAGCTACTGGTCTTTGTAATTCATATGGACAGAGGGGAGACATGACAGGACTTCAGAGTAGGATTTGAATAAATGACAGATTTAATGGACAAAAGCTACACTTTTTTGTGTGGAAACTTGATATTCTCATCTTTTTATTTAAAACAATCTCATTCGTGTTGTGGAGGAAATTGTCTTCCAAATCGATATGAGATATGTTCTATCTTTGTCAAAATTAGCACTGAATAACAATGACTGATCGTTATTGTAGTTTGGTTGAAGCCTAATATCAGCCCATTGTATTTACAAAACCAACATAATGGGTCAGTCAATTTAAAATAACAGGTAAGCTGTGGCACAAAATGAAAACTTTTAACATAGAGGCAGAACATTATTTATGATGCTCTAACTTTATCAGTTAGGCTTTTGTGTGTAAGTTTCTTGTGGACATATGTGTAAGGTCATAGGGACTTTCTAATACTCTGTCCTGATTGACTCACTCTAACAGTAAGTGGGGAGAAGTTACATCAGTATCACACTCAGCTCTCAGAAACCTCTGACAGCATATAGTACTTTAATTCCCACATTTCCCAGAAAACCTTTCAACAACTCTGTGCAAGCTGCATTTCAGCAGTGGCAGAAATCATTGTACAGTAGACCTACGCAGAAGGGTTTTTTTTGGCAATAAAGTGAGTCATAGCCATAGGCTGCAAAGTCAATGATGTCAAACATCACCAAGGCAACTTTTAAGGCCTAGATGTGAAGTTCAATGGTCATTTGAATTGGAGCATAAAACAGCCTACTGTAACCAAAAAGGTGGCAAAGCTGCAACCATTGCCATATCTGGGAGTGATAAACCATGATTCCTGTTCCCTGCTGACTTTTTTTTTTTTTTTACCTCACATTCAGGATGATCCAATTTTGTGAGCATACTCATGTTGGTGAAGCTTTGAATGGTCCTGCCAATGTTTTTTTCTACTATGGTGCTGACATGCAGGTGGTGGTAACATGCCAAGATGTGCTGCAATGTGCAAGTAAAGCTGAAGAAGAAAGAGACTGCAGATGCAACTTTACCTTTTGGGAAATTTTCCAAAGATAGGTTGAGGTTTTGTCTCCATTAAAGACTCAAAATTAAAGCAGAGATGAACCTCCTCACGACAAATCAGTCCTCTTGAAGATATTTGCCTGCCTGGTTTCTCACTACATTGTCACACTTCATTCCTTCTATCTATATTTCTTTCTGTCTTGTTTGTTGACTGAGGACTCATGGCCAAGGATGCCTTCATGATTTCCTCTGGGAGGCGTGCAAGAGATGGATGGAGTGATACTCCAAGGACAAAAGAGAGGCAGCGATGGAACAAAGACAGGATGAAGAGGGGGCAGCAGGGCGTGTGTGTGTGTGTGTGTGTGTGTGTGTGTGTAGGTGCCTTTCTGGGGTTATTCTGGTTTTCCTTATTTTATCAAGGGGTTGGTTTCAGGCTAGGACCTCGGTTTAGGAATAACATCAGTGTTTGTGTGTTTGTGCGTTTCTCTTACCATCGTCTCTCGGCCAATTGGAGCAGAGAAGACAAACTCCAGCTGGAAGACGATGGCTAAAGCTTGATGGTTGGTCAGCTTGAGCTCCAAACTGCTGCGTAGGCCCAGCGTCTGAGGGAGGGAGGATGTTGCAGAGCTGTAGAAAGAACAAATAGACATAAATAGTAGTGTGCATTCAGGGGGGGGAGACGCAAGTAATTAAGCTATTATGGCACACACAGAATATGTGTGACTTTTGTGCTTTAAAGCAATTACCGTATTTTCCGCACTATAAGGCGCACTTAAAAGCCTTTAATTTTCTCAAAAAATGAAGGTGTGCCTTATAATCCGGATCGCCTTATATACTGTTCTGGAATAAAACAGCCCCCTCTAGTGAATTAATATGGATTAATTCTGGTTGTGCTTACTGACCTCGAATTGATTTTGTGTGGTGCACGAGGCTCACGGCGCTCTGCAAAATGTTTTAATACGACTTTTGTAAACTCCAAAGCTGCACTGCTTGCAGCATTATGGGTAGCGTCGTCAGGAGCGTCGCAGAGTAATACGTACTGTGCTTCACCGTAAGATTTCAAACATTTATCTGTATCAGACTGTGTTTTTTTTTTTTACATGTTACAACTGAACAGTTTGGGAGTTATTGTGAAAGCTGACTGACTTTTTATCTGACTGTTTTGTTGTGCTTAATGTGACTTATAGTCCGGTGTGCTTTATATATGAAAAAAGATCGAAACCATTCATTGACAGCGGCCTGTCCAGTGCACCCTATACACTCACTAAAATGTATATTTTCAATGTTGTTTTTTTTTGTTGTTTTTTTTACTTTTCTTCATTATAAAGATGAGAAATCAACGTGCTGGAGGATTTACACTCGCTTACTGAGTGTTCCCTGGCAAGCACTGGCCTCCTGTGTGAGGAGCGGAACAGCACTCTTGGTATTCGTCATTCACAGTTTGCATACACCATAGGCGGGAGCATACTGTGGAGCGCCGGCGTGTCACGAGGTGGGGCCGAGCGTCTTTTTTTTTTTTCCCTCCATGGACTCTCTGGAGAATGGGACAAGTGAGCACTTCAGATTTTTTTTTCCCTCTCTTCTCTCTGCTGTCTGGAATCACCAGGCATAGCAGAAGCAAGACAGACTGTCAGCTTTCAGAGACAGCTCCCAGAGAAGGCAAACATCATAATTATTGCCGACACTGTTGTTATCATACTAAACCAGTTTTACATAAACACTCTCTTCTTCACAGCAAATAGAAAAGTGCAAAACATAGGATGTTTGCTGTTAGTTTGACGGTAATGCAGATTATTGTTATTTGTATGATACACAATCAAGCACAGATTGATGGTTAGCATGTAAGTGTGTTGATTATGGTTTTACTTTGTTTGGCAACACATTCTCATGCTTGAAAGAAACCCATATAATCATCCATATAATCAACTAGTGTCTCATTTGAAGTAGCAAACACAATGCATGTTGATTCAGACACATACTGAAAGAAGCCAATCATCTCTCACTGTCTTTCTACTGTTGAGTTTTACAGCATATTATTAGATTTTTGTTGTTGTATTTAACACAAATAGTATTCCATTTACTCAAAATTCAATTGGCAATAACACCTCCCCCAATGCTATCAGCAAAGTTTATCTGTTTGTTAGCAGGATTACAAAAAAAACTACAGACCAGATTCTCATGTCTCATTGGTGAAAATCTTGGTGGTAACATATTTCACTTTAGTTTACATTGCATTCAAGCTGCATTCTTGTGGTGTTGGGCAAATGGAAATTTAATTTCTTGACCATATTTCATGGCTCCGTTGGGAACTGTAAACAGTTGTCAACATATATTTCAAATGTGCTGAGTAATTAAATACATTACATCTGTGTACCATCAATGTTGTTTCCACCTTACACTTACAGCTCATGAACACACCAAAGATGAAAGAACAACTTCCCAACTTACAAACTGAGACCATCGTTTCTAAGGAGCATGTGAATGCATCATCGGCCCTGGTGGAGGCCGGTGCTCTCTTAGTGCCATTCTGTGAGCACACCATTATGCTTTGGATCAGTTAAGTATTTTGAAGACAATACTGTCAGCATAAGCACATTTCTTGGCAATCTTCACCATGGAGATAATAAAGGCATGAAAGATTTAGAGCAATAAAGTGTTTAGAAATAAAGACTTTACAAAATGAAAAAGGGCCAAGAGCTTTTTGGGGCTTGGAAAATTTGGTTTGAAGTATCCAAACATATGCAGCCATGGCAAACTTTTTAATGGTGAAAGGACAAATATCAAGGACAATGACAAAGTCAAATAACATAACAAAATATATCAAAGCATTTGAAAACTTGGAAGTCAATAAACATGCACAATAACCAAAGTTATGATGCATTCAGTTCAGCTCTATATTCATAATACAGTTTGCTTCATAGCTATTCCTTAATGTTTATTTTGACATTTTGCAATATAGTTTTGTAGTAATTTGCATATTGTCTTTGGGGAGGAAGGTGACAGTGTGTATCTGTTGTCTGAACATCCTCGCTTCAAAACAGGAGTGAAATGCCGAAGTTACAAGCACGACAAACTTGCACAATGTCACTGAAACAGATACCAAACCTATTTTTTCAAACCAAAGCAGTTCTGCTCAATGGCTCACTGATGCGCCCTGACAGCTCATTAATTGAAACTGCTGGCTGTTGTTTACTTGTGCCGGTCAAAGGTTCACTCGCTCTCAACATTTGTGTTAGGAAATACTTCCAGTGATTTAACAGGGTGCAATGAGATATTTGTGACAGCTGGTGTACCCAAAGCACAATAAATTCCAAAAGTATCTGAGGGGATCTGGCTTGTTTACAGCCTCTACTGATCCATTAGCAAAAAAGTGCAGTGACCAGCTCTGAGTCTGAGGACCTGGATTTGTGGATATGTCAAGTTCAACAAAATAGAGGTGTTTTCTGTAACACTGCGGCTCTTTGTGTACATTTCTGGAAGTATATCAACTTTAGAGTGTTTCTCATCCCTGGCATTAAAATTAGATTTAGAATCTCCCGGTGATGTGTTGTGCTGGTTCAGTTTTCTGGCCGTGGTACTTTAGCTCTCTGGCTTTGTTCTGTGTCTGACATGCTAATACCATTCAATCCAAGTGTTTTATTGCTGAACCAATTCAGACGATGGTGACCTTACATCCACTTTGACAAGGTTAGCATTGAGTGTCATGGCATCTCAATAAAACCCAGGGGCAAAGGCAGCAGGAGCCATATCTCCTTGATTGCTTATGAAGTGCTCGCACGTATTGGAATGTATATCAAGGCAGTTTTATGAGGTTGGAAGCCTGTGTGGCAAGGAACAGTGTGTAAATTTATGAGGTTGGGGTTAGGTTAGGACATCTAAGGCCTTATCAAGCATGCAGTATTTGTTGTTTGAGCAAGGTCAATGGACTACTTACAAAGTCACAAACAAAACATAAAGACAATTTATTTCTTCCTACAACATTATATGTTTGTTAATCTGCATCTTTAAAGGTGGAAAGAGGTCTTGCTTTTCCACGGTCTGCCGCTGTACCAAATTGGATGGAATTTGATGGACAGATAATCTTTGATCCATGCAGGAACCAATAAATTGTGAAGAAAACATAACTTTTACCTAGGTTTTGGCCTTTTTAGATGGTTGGCTTTAGAGTCACTGACCTTATAAACAGGTCGGGGATCAGCCGTATGTGACGGAAATGCAACAAACCAAAAAAATTACGTTAGTGGTTTTAATCAGTTCCACACAAAACAGTTTATATATTTTAATTTCAGGCGGAAAAGGATGGGCGGCATCAGATCTGAACTTAGCATCTGGTACCCTTCGACTGGTTTCATTTATTAGCGAGAAAATCAGCACATCCTTATCTATTATTAGAGATTGACAGTTTTAAAAGAGTGTGTCAATTAACCTTTTTAAATATTATTTGTATGCATGTATTATTTTTTAAGGGGTTTTGCTTTTTTCAGTGGTCTAATTTAAGCACTATTCAACAAGTCTCAAGCACTTTCACTTACAACATTAATTCCCTAATGTTATTCATCTTAATTGCACAATGGCAAGTACAGCAGCTTAAACATTAACATTACCTTATTGGTATAAATATATATCCCATCTGAACAGAGCTTTACCATGGAAATGTTTCTTAATGATCATGTTGTACTGTATCCTTAACTCCTTTACAGGACACAGGACACTTTCTGAGCTAATCTAACATAAAACTGTACATTCTTTGCTGTGTTTCACTTAGGTTCTAAAAGGTATTCCTACATTTGATTGCTGTAGAGTTCTATGTAATAATGGGTTGACATGTAGTAAATGTACAAATCTCAGAATCATATCATTTTCATACTCACCAAACTCTTTCATGCTTCACCGTCTCATGTATTGAAGCAGCTGCAGCTATATGTTTTTTTTTCTTTTCTGTGTCAAAGGCCAATAGGACTGAATGCGTAGTTAAGTATAGTGTGGCATAATGGAGGTAACTTAAAAGGAAGGTTTTTGGTGAGGCCTTTAAACTTTCAAAAATCCAATTTGCTTTAATCCATATCAAAGGACAATTGTATTCAACACTTAAATAACCAGCAGCCAGCAGGAGCATTAACAGTAGAGTGTGTCTTTTGTCTCCACATATAACAAAGAAATGACACCAATATTTGAAATAACTTGACCCAGTGCATGAAACTATGAAGGTATGAAACTAGGAAACTATGAGCAATACACCAAATACTACAGGCATCATGGCAGGTAAGAAAGTATGAAGCAAATGCCCCTCAGGGAGGAATGAGTGCGAAATGTTTCACTCTTTCCCCCTTATCACTCAACCAGTATTATTAATGAATGATATTCAGACAAACCTACTGTTAAAAAATACTATTTTTGCTGACTTAACAGAATAAACTTTCAATCACTTGCTTATCAGCATGAGGACCCATGCAGGGAGAGATGAATGAAATTCTACAAAAATAAGCACTCCAAAAAATATTTTTCTACAACTGTGGATTTTTTCTAAGAACAGAATATTGCTTCACTGTTTCCTGTAGCAGACACTACCAGGCCCATTGTGTCTCATGAGTTTCCTCTGCTCACCTTTCCTTGACCAGAGTGCTCTGTTTGTTGGTGCTGTCCGATCGGCCTCCGGCCCCTGAAGCCAGGGACTCCAGCACCACCACTTGGGGTTTGTCGATGAAACACCAGCCATTGTGGACCCCAACATGGAGCCTCCTCTCCTGGATGACAACTGTTTTCTGCATACCCTCTGGTCCTGGTTGTTTCTGAGAATCAATGAGAAGAAGACTTGAATTAGGCCACAAACAGATAATACATGGTCTTACCTTTGTTTTCTTTAGGTCAGGGTGTTTCATGTTTTTGAGCTGGACAATCAGTTATAATGGAGTAAAGTCTTAGGTTTTGCAGCATTGTAGATGGTTTAACACTGGGCATGGTTGTGTAACCATCTGGAATGTCAGGTTACACAACCATGCCCATATATTCTTTCCACAGTTTGGTGCAAATGATCTGTAAAGGCTTGCAAGGCCATGAATTCTCCCGTCTTGAGGCTCATTAGATTACTGTATGCAGCATAAAGGTTTGACTTTAGATTGTGTTTACCAAATACAAAGAACAAATGTATTTTTAATGACTCAACTTAATATTCTTTCATGCACAGTTCTGTCTGGACAACAAAAACACAAAGACTTTAAAATGGCATTCACAATGTTTCAAGTATAAGTATTTAAAATTGAATATGGTCAACTCAATGCAAAAATATCCAAACCTATTTTGTTTGAATCCCATTAGAAAATAATATATGCCAATCCAGTCAAATACCTATGTACCCAAAGTAAGTGTTTTTATGGCCTTTCAAGGAATGAAATTGAAAAAAATATGTCTTGAATTGAATATTGAAGGTTGGCAACGAATGTTTGGTCAGATTTGTGATCTTGTCTTAAATACATTTAAATGACCGTTTGCCTTGTTGTTGGATGTTGAATTCCCACCATTTTTTGCAGTTTCATTTTTACTTAAGAAATAATATCAATAATAATTTGGCTGAATTATTTCCATGTTGCCAGTTCTCAGTAATTATGTTGGTAGGCAATGTTCTCCTAAGTGATAGAAATGATGGGTACAACTAGAAAATATGAGCCAAGCTTGTTTTTCTTTTAAATGGAATTACATTATATTAGACAATTATAAGTCCCACTTTCAGGCACCATGATTGTTATTTTTATAACTATTGATGAACACACTTTACAAAAACAAGCCACTGTTGGAGTTTGTGCTGCGACTAATACTCCACTGCTGACTGACAACTGCTCAGTGATTGACTGTAAACTCTCTAACCCCAAAGTGCAGAGCCACGCTGAGCTCGCCTCTCGTCCCACTCCTTCCCATTTGTTTTATTTCAATCTTTTCCCTCTCTCTATCGCATCTCTCACTCCCACTCTCCCTTTCTTTCGCTCTTTTTTCTTGTCATTCTCTCTTCTGTCCCTCTCGCTGCTTAAAACCTTCTCCATATCCTCCCACACTTTCTCAATCAAATTAGCATATCAATTCAGCTTTGGGTTTTTCTGTTAAAGCAGCAGGAGCAGGAGCAGCAGCCGAACCTTCCTGGCCACTGTACAGCCCACATACAGCAACGCTCGCTGCACGGCTCGTATTACATCTCTGCACCGACTCCATCTCTCTCTGTGTCTGCCTCTTACTATCTACCCTTCTCTTGTTATCATCGCTCATTCTTGCACTTACAAGCAACGGGCGATATGTGCTCAGCCGTGTACCATATTTTTCTTTCCGTGATGGGGATTGAAGATTAGAGTCCTTGTCGTAACCTCAAGTGATTCCTTCCCTTCTCTGTTTCCTCTTAAAAATATATCTTAAATCTCTTGGGCGCCCAGCTTGTTCAGCTAGTAGAGTGTGCACCATATGAATGCTAGTAAGGCTGAATCCTAACCACACCGCCCAGAGTTCGGATCCGACCCCATTGCTAAATATTCTCCATTTTTTCCCTGAAGTCCCTAATCATGGAAAAAAGCCAAAAATGTATCCTAAAAACATCTATAGTATGAAAAAGTTTTTGATATGAACATGCAAGGCCTTGTCTTAGATCTATGCACTGTGGTGAGTTTTAGCAAAAGTGGACGTGTTGTGCTTTTTCTTATTTTCTGTCAGTAGTATACTGTAATTGTATGATGCAGAGTGTCAATGATGTAAAGTAATGAGCAATAACCACAGGTTTCTGACTATTTGAATGCACATTAACACAAGGGAACCTCGATTTGCGATTTGACATTGCAGCACATTGAAATTTTCTTTTGTTTGGTTTAGAAGCTTTTTTCACTGATTTTTCACAGCATATACTGCCACATGTATGTTTTTATTTGAATGCTACAAGCAGCTACATGCTAATCAGAGAAACCTACAATCTTGATCGTCAGTGTTTTTTTGTTTTTTTTTTGATGCCATTCATGCTGGAATGTGTTTGACTGTAAGGCTTTTTTAGAAGCTGTTTTTGGTAGTTTTTTCAGGGCAGAAAGTCCCTCTTCAGTGCCATTAAGGTCCTTCCACTGCCCAGTTAGCTATATGCTAATGCCTGGAAAAACTATAATCCTGGTTGCCTAGGTTATATATTTTTTTCCCAAAATTTGGATCACATGAAAATTAACTTGATGGTTTAGTTTTTGATTTACAATCATTAATTGGCCATTGCAGCTGCAAAGACTGTGGTAGAAAGACGGCGAGAGAACAAACTGAAGCCCCCTTAACAGAGCATCTCAGAGAGGGGAAATGGGGATGCGGCAGGCATGGACCATATGGAAAATAAAGGAAAAATAAAAAGTGTTTTCAATATCAAAGCATGTAAAGATGTTCTAGTAAAAACCCAAAATACAACTATGACCCTAAAAATTTGCATAATAGGTCCTCTTTAAAGTTCAACGAGCATTATGCAATTCTGGAAGGCACTTGACCTGTAAATGAGTCTCAGCAATCAGCTTTCTTTTTATAGAATTGCATAGTGCACTGTTATTTACCAGCAAGAGAACACAGTGGCTCACTAATGCAGCACTCTATGTATATTTTTTGGATTTGTGTCAGCTCTCACTTTGCTCCGGGACTGTTACATAACTGCCTTCCAGCTGGATCACATAGACTAAGACTCTATTCTATTAAAGCTTGCCGCCTTAGTGCCAAGACTGAGATGTACCCTCACAGAGGACGGTATGTTTCAATCCAACACTTTAACACATGCATTGTACATGCACCGTAACAAGCAGGACGATTACTAAATACCAGACAAATTGGTACATTAAATCCCTTTGTGTGTACTATACTGTAATGAGCTGATCCAAGAAATATACAGAAATATAATGAACATTCCAGAAATATACAGGGTATGGCTTCCTGCCTGTCCTGTGTGAAAGGCCTTGGTTTGGGAAAAGTTGTTTTAATACCATTAAAATAATCATATCGCCCTTCAAATTTATGACATTTTTCTTAGCTTTCATTATCTCAATTTTAAAGTGCTTTATTCAGATATGATATAATTCATCCATCTGATTCATTTTGAAGTCGGTTAGTATAAGCTGTCACTAATGTGACACCAAATGTGAAGGAATCGTTGAGATCTTTAATGGTGATGTCATAGGTCATGTGACGATATGCCATTTTAAGCATTGAATTTTTCAAAAACTCAAATTTGGTCAACAGAATCTCAAGATCTTGCATGTTAAAATATGAATATTTTACATTTTCAGGGGCATGACATGCCATTCGTATGTATCACCATGACAAAGCTAGCTATTGTTGACTACCTTTACATCATCCAATCTGCACCAAATTTCACATATTGTATAAAGGTCCAGCCCTTATCAAGTCCAATATTCAATAGAAA
>JAOWBC010001714.1:6672077-6709561 GCA_028566105.1 Hypoplectrus providencianus
GCACCCACGGGGAGAACCTGCAAACTCCATACAGAAGTGCCCGGCCCTGGATTCGAACTCGCGACCCTCTGCACCAAAGCACTCTTGCTGTAAGGCATGAGTGCTAACCACTGCGCCACCGTGGGGCCCCCCTGGATGTACTATATCTTGATATCATACAGACGTTTCTTGCCTTGTGTGTTGGTATCAGATGCTAAGGGGTGTGACAGGTCGGCTGAATATCATTCTGGGAATGGGCACAATGAAACTGGCAGATCGCAGTGTTTTTGCAGATACAGACTACACCACACACTTCTATTGGGTCGTCAGTGAAGGTAAGAACAGTCCATGGCCAGAATTATGTTTTCAACTGCTCCTAATCATGGTTTGTTCACTGCTCTCTGTTTCAGTGTGCATGTATAAATCTTTATCTTAAGTATTTTTTTATTTAGATTATCCATTATTTTGTTTAGGGAACTTATTGTCTATTATACCATTGAAATAGACAACTGCCAATGACACACTACCACATAAACTTTATTGCCAAAAATATTTGCTTACCTGCCTTGACTCGCATATAAACTTAAGTGTTATCCTATTCTTAATCCATAGGGTTTTATATGATGTTGGCAGATTCAGGGAAGGCTTCCACAAGGTTAAGGAGTGTGTTTGTGGGAATTTTTGATCATTCTATCAATTGCATTTGAGGGATCCCACACTCATGTTGAAGAGGAAGGCCTGGCAATATGCAAAATGCATAACAAAGTAGTGTAGAGTACTCAGATTACTTGTTATCACCAGTAACTTAACATGTTACTTTTCCTTATCAAGTAATTAGTTACTCATTAGCAAGTTAAGGCCAATTTCTTTGTTTTCTGTTCCATGACATTGACAGCTGTTCGGCTCGTGACTATGCTGCCTACACCGGCTGTGGAAAGCCACACGAATTACATGCACCATTATCAGTATTGGAGGCCGATGAGGAGGTACACATTTGACACACTGAGCAGAAGAGAGCGGAGCGATCCATAGCTGCTAAGCTAAGTAACAAACAGAACTGAACGGTTGAAACGATGATATTTGCTTATACAAAGTTGAACTCTACAACTGTATTTAACAATGTACACTTTATGTTTTTATACACTTTTTTTATGTTGTAATAACAGTTTGTATGATAAACAGATAAAGGAATACATTAAAGTGAAGCTGAATGCTTTCTTTATTATCTTTGGTGTGTTATCCATTTTAATTTAAAGAAATAGACTACCCTTTCCCAACTCTCTAAACAGCATTTTTTTTTTAATGGGGGAGTATCTTAGTTAAGTAACTGATTCATTATAAGAGTAAATTTCCCCAACACAGGTTTTTAACCTGTAATTTTATTCAAAAAGGGAAAATGGACACTTTTACTACAGATATACAGTACAAATTGTTGTTTTGATTCACACATGTTACTAAACAGTGTTTGCCATCATTTTGACACAGATCAGTTGCCCTTCATTGGCTTCATTCCAGATGGCAACAAGTTTTGAAAATATCCATCTATTGTAATGATCAGATCACTTAGAGATGGAAAATGGGAATAGCCCTGTGTGTGCCCAAAACATTGTTCCATTTTCTTCTTCTTGTACCAGAGAGAGCAAATCACAGATAGCCCACATTAGAGAGAGCTTTGTTAGCATCTGGCCTATGTTTGGACTGATACTTTTTCGGACCAGGGTTAGGCTAGAGTGGGATTACAGGCCCCTGCAGGGCTCTGATTCATGCCCACAGACAGCTGTGAACGCCAGAGTCAGAGTGAGCCAGACATCTTGTAAGGAGGGGGGCTGCAAGAGTGCTACTTTGATCCAAACCTCCCGCAGGCAATTAAAAGAGAGGAAAGGGAAAAAAAAAAATCAGCCGGATTTGAGAAAAGGAGGAAGATTTTTGAGAGTTTTTAGAAACCTTTGAATGGCTGCAAAACCTCCTTGGAAGAAGATGAATATAAAGCAAAAGCTTTTTTATTATTTTACAATAACTGAATAGCCTGGCATGAATCTCTGCTGCTGACGTGACTGTACTGTGCACCACTAATAAACAAAGTATGATTTTGTCTCTCTTACCAGGTTGGAGGCTCCTCGCACCGTCTCTGGGTTAAGCATGACTATCTCAGTGGTCACATGACCCTCAACAGCCTCTGTCATCTGCTCCACAGTGCAGTTAATGGACGAATCCTTGATCTTAAACCAGTTGTCTGCGTACCAGCCGATGAGGAACCACACATACTTCTTCCCATAGAGCTTCTCCTTGTACACCTGCAGAAGGACAATCCAGCGATGATAGAAGAGAGGAGAATGTGATGCATGAGCTGCTTAAAGGAATTACAACAAGATTCATTTGAAGATTACATTTAAAATAACTTAAAGGAGCTTCTGAGTTGTGTTTAATTCAACATTTGGTATTTGGACATAGGTACGTAGTAAGTATGTAAAAAACAGAAACATAATGAAGATCATAAAAGAATGGATTACTGGGTTGCCAAGAGCACTCTTTAGTTCTTTTTACAGTTTTATTACTATTTAGCAGTGTAATTTTGAAAACGTGTTGTTTTTCCAGGCTCTGGAACTATAAATGTCAAACTGACCGACTTTGTAACAGAAAGAAAGTATTTTCTTAAAAATGCTATGATTTTGTTTAAACTGATAAACTATAAATGTACTGTTTAATCTGCAGCTGTGGGAGAATTGTTTTGTAGAGTGGTTTCCCATTATGTTTGAATTGTGCATGTGCATGACTACATACAGTCTATGCGTCGGCACAAGCGCGTGTATGAGAGGCCACACTTGGCCTCAAATACAAAATCATCTTCTCACATGTACACCACTACACTCTTAAGACACACAATCATATCATGTGCAGTCATACGATCACATATTTACATCATCATCGTAATTTGCTAAACAGATAATTTTCTCTCAAACACACACAACAAAAGCTCTTGCATTGATCAATAGATGAGTAAGTTTACAAGGCCTTACAAAATTATGATTTATAGATATATGCAGTGGTGGAATTGATACATTGATCTACAGATTTGAGGTTTAATCTCAATATTTTTAAGCATTGATAAAAATACGAGCTTGCTAATTCAATATTCATGAAGAATACCCCCCCCCCAAAAAAATCCATTGTTTATTTTGTTTCAAAAACAGACATCTTTGAAAAGACAGTATTTTTTGTGATTGGAGAGATCTTCTGTTCCTGTAACTTCTGTTCCTGGCAATTATGGGAGTTCTTGTTACTTATTGTCCATATACATAGAAAAGTTGTGGATTTTCTGAATGCTCCAGGTCTCCAGTTTTGTTTGTAGTTTAATGAGTCTGTGATTATCCTAGAGGTCATAGCATCTCATTTCATACAATGAGGTCAAGTTAAATAAAATGGTGTCCTAGGTGGACTAATATCATACATTAATTAAATTGGGCTTGTTGAATCTACACAAGTAAGAGCTTTCCAGTGATATTCACTTAATTAAATTTTAAGACACTTATGAACTCCAATATGCAGAAAAATTAAAATACAATTACAGATATCTTATATCTTATCTATAATTACAGATATAGGTAATTTTGCTTGATAAAATTCTGCTTAATTCTGCAGCATCTCTTGCCTTTTTCATGGCAAGCTAGCAGGTCATATGATAATGTGGCATTTAAGATTAGCCCATTACAGACTCATAAAGATAGACCTGCCGAGCGCACTGGCGTCCTCTAGGACATGAACAGGTCATCAATGTCTGGAACTAATGAATATGAATGGGAAAAGACATTACCTCACAGAAGACTTTCCTAGCCTCTGTCTCATAAAACAGGCCAACAATGATTCTGGCATCTTGGCGCTTGGAAATGAAAAAGAAAAAGACAGTTACACAGGATTGTGATCAATTCAAAAACAAAACCGTTGCAGTGTGGAACGGAGCAGCAGAACACAGGGCCAATGCTCTCTGCTGCTCCTGCACCACACAGCAGTAGACGTCCTCTCCGCTGGGTTTTTTATCCATGCTGTTGCCATGGTTTCTTGCCAATTCATCCTGCACAACAAAACTAGGCTGACATGATGGACAAGGTCACTGTAAAGTGTTTGGTACAGTCCCAGGAAGGAAGCAAGAATGACACAAGTAGGAGAGGGAAAGGACAAAGGAAGAGAAGAATGGTGGAAAGGTAAACGGCTAAGATAGTTTCAGTGCCACCCTTTTCATTAAATCTTGGAGAAGACATTTAAAAACTTCAGTATGACCAATATGTTTGGATCTGTCATCACATACCAATGTGGCAACTGATAGCAATACACACTTGGTGTTTGTTCGACCCTCCAAGGTGCATAATACTGCTGCAGATGGGTTTGCCTCACTTTCAATGGAATCCCTTGGTTGATTAAAAGTTTTAAAAATTAAATCATAACTGAGACTGAGCTCATGTTAACAGGTCAATCTCCATGACTACTAAGCAAAATCAATAGGCCAACGAGTGTATGATAAGACTGTATTGTCATTAAAATCTATTGAGTGGTCCTTTAGTTATGGTTGTTTGTAACAACAATTTCCAAGTTTAATTGTAAACTTCCGTGCCTATGATTTCTATTAGTTAATTATGGCTAGTTGAAATCTGATAAGATAACACAATAAGATCACTACATGTCCATGTTTCTATTTCATGGCAACTCATTTGGTGATAACAAGTTTTTCATCACAAACTATTGCCATTCATTGTTAAATGACTACATTAACTTGATGTTCATTAAATTTTTATTTCATGAGAGAAACTGTTCACTTCCTGAATGGATCACAGCAAAGTTGGACATGATTTGGTGATCATAAATGGTGCTGTTTCTGAGAGCACCTCAGTACTGGCTTCCGTTTTTGCCCATGGTTGGAGCTAGCTGACAGGTGGAAATTCAGAGAGGAAGCCTTTTGCTGAATGACTGCATATTTTGGTTATGAGACTACTTCTGTAATTTGTGAGCTATTGTTTCCAAGCACCCAGGGGCGGCCTGTGGTTGACAGGGAAGACAAGGCCTGAATGATATGTGTTCAGTTTCCTTGTGAGTGTAAGAAAAATAGGGGAGGATCTGGCACCTTGAGGTTTTTGACAGCCACAGCAGGGTCGGTGAGAAAGCTCTGACGAACACTGATTTCAATCCCTGCCTCCTTCACCCTCTCCTCCAGATCATCCAAAGTCTGTAAAACAAAGAGAGACATTCGCACAATAATGATCATGCAGAAAATGAATAACAGCAACCAAAATTTGAGTGAGCGAAGGAATAATACGTCTCAACATCAATTTGAAGATCACTAAAAAGTAATTAAAGTCGCAGCAAAGTAGCAAGGCGAAAAAAGGTTGGTGTTTTAGAAAATCAGGGTGTGTGTGGCAAATAACACTAACAGATAAAATAACCAGTGACAAGAGCAATGTAGAGAAAAAAAACAATCCAGGGAGAGAGGTTTCTCTACAAAGTCTTTGAATGTACCTTTATAGGTAGATGACAATGAGCATGTAACTAAATGTAATATTTTTTCATAACTACTTTTAACACTTAGCTAAATACATGACTCACTGATGTAAAAACTTCTGTTGTTTGCTGAATGGTAGCAATCTTGGTCCATTTCCACTTCTGGAAGAGCTGCACACGAGTAGGGTTGTGCAGCGTGGCGGATGGATGGGTGCGAAAGAAAGTGGGAAAACGCTGGCGGTTGGACAGAGCTGGGGAACTGGAACCATAGGATAACTAAGAAACAGGGAGACAACATGTTAAAGTTAGTGTTATCTTGATTATTTCAACTTGAAAAAAAAATACAAAAATAAACACAAATATGATATACAGGAGTGGCAGAACATATACATACATATACATACATATACAGCAGAACAGTCCATTATTTAAAACTTCTTAAATTAAAAATATCTTCAAAATCATGGATCTCTGTTCATTGCATCACCCAGGGCTCAACTACACACCTATAGACACAAGCCATGACATTGCTGACGTTCCTGAGAAACTGGTGGCACCATGCTATGACTTTTGGTTAGTGAACACAGCATGACTTTGGCACTGATCATTCTCTCAGCAAAACTTTATCTTGCCATTTGCAAACTGGTGCTTGAATACTTTGCGTGAACAGCAACTAGCCAAGCAGTAAAGAGAATAGCAATGCCTAATACTGCAAGAAATCCATGAAAATCTTTGAGATGATCTTTGAGATACACTGTCCAACAGGTGATTCAAGGTGGATTAGGCAGGTGACAGGCAGGCGTAAGGGAGATGTAGGCTTCCCCGGATCACTGTGTCTCTGGTTGTAGATGCTTGGACATCAGCTGCCAGTAGTGGGGAGATCCATGCAGCCTCTCCATAACAGTCACCATCTGCCGATTTTCATTTGTTTGTACTTCAAGAGTTGTTTTAATACTGCAAATTGAATTATCTATCGTAGCAGCTAAAGGTTAGCCTGACACCATAAAGCTATCTTTTCTGAATGATTGCTTCTTAAAAGCCTCAGACAGACAGCAGAGTAGCGGGGTGTGAGGGGTGTGCTTCTCCTCTGCTTCCGTTGTCGATCTTTTGTGTTTGTGTTGCAGCTAATTTGCGTTTGGGCTGCAGCTATTGGCATTCGTGCTTTTTGCTTTTACAAAGCGTTTTGAGTTTGCAAATCACCTGACACTTCCCGGCCACCATAATGGAATCTCTGGTGTGCTTTTCTGTAGGCCAGTAAGCTTCTGCCCACCTGACCACATTGCACCTTTTTTGTGCATCTTTGTAAATAAACCTTTTTGTACATTTTGCGACCATTCAGACTCTGCTTTGTGGTCCAAATCAAACTTGGCCATTGCATGTATACTATGAAGTGGAAAATGACATGAAAAAATTGGCAACAGTCATACTGAAAGAACCGTAGGGAAAGCTCTTTCTAACATAAAAATAGCATTGCATATGAAAAATGAAAGAATGTCTGAAATGTTTTTAGTGCAAGTGCACTTTACTGCATTCCTGCAAGAGAAGAATGACATTAATGCTTTACTTTGCTCTCAGCTCACAGATGTTAGTCTTCCATGACCGCTATACAGACACAGTAATTTGTAACTGAGCTGTAAGATGCTATATTGGAAAGTCATAGATACATTTTCGTCTATCAGAGTGTGACACCCTTTTTCACTAGATTGTGGAGTCCAAGAACGTTTAACTTATAAACCCATCAGAAGACTATGGCCAAACAAAAGATTTTTCATTGTTCACACAAATTTCTCTCAAGTGTGCACAATGCCCGATAAAGTCTTACACAGACTCAATATGAGTTCATTGCTGCAAACCAAGTCAATCAATATGGCTTCAATATATTCTTTGTACACACATAACCTAGGCGGATTTTGTTGACATTAGGACTAAACAACAGTACACATACCAACTTGATGTCACAAAATGATGTGAACATATGCATAAATATCATAAACATAATTCACAAACTGTGAGCCACGGAAGTTATGTAAAAATATGTACAATTGAAGTCGTTTTGTTTTCACAATTGTTTTCACAATGAACTTGAACTCTGTTCTCCTGGTTGAAAGTTTGCTATCTGTTAGCACCACCCGCCATTGCCTCCCTCCGACCCTAACTGCAACTTTAGTGCTTTTTTAAACTGCCTCAGCCTCAATCGTTACTACTAAATCACTGACTGATGTTGTTAAACCAGGGAATACTTGTGCCCAGCATGAAAAAGGATCCCCACTGACTTTGGCATTGTGCTTATATCCTGGGGTCATATATTTTACATCCAGTAATTTTGTCATAGCAGACTTAGTCTAGAAACAGAGAAAGGCAGGGGAATGAAGCAATATGATACAAGAGGGAGCAATATCACACTCAAGGTCACTTAGTTGTTTTTTGTATTATGAAGGCTGTGATTATCTTCAGCACTCATGGCTATATAACATCATGACCTTGAGTGCCATGTCGCTTTTATGCAACATGTGGGCAATGGAACTGGGTTCAGAAGCCTCTATGGATATTATGGCAGAGGTGACAAGGCCAAAGATAATGTTATATAAGAGAAAGTGACTGAGCAAGAGCACGCCAGAATCACTAGCTGCCTTTCTATTACACTTTTCACAAAATAAAAGGGATATTTCTGAAGTTCCAATAAGGTACAATTGTGCCTTGCTGGTGTTTTTCCGTTACGACTTGAATTGTGCAACACTAAAATCTCATCCCACAAGACTCAATTTGAGGAACACAGAACAAAAAAAGAGGATTTAACTAGTGGTAACAATGGATGTCCCAATCATTTTAATAGCAGGAACTATTAAGTTGATGGACATAACTGTTGACTTTTGGTTGAGGATTGTGGCTGAGGAGTTCACAGAGCAGTTGTGGATCCAAAATTTCAAGATGACCCAGCCTACATTTGACATACTGTGCAATTCTAGTTGCATAGGACCCATTATACCCTCCAGAGCAGTGCCGACAATGAAATGAGTGGCTACTGTACTGTGACATGTTAATTGCAAAAGTGCAATGGAAACACCTTTTTTGCAAAAACTTTCAATATTGCAACTTCTGAAAAACACCTAATGCCTTTAATCAAAATTTGAGAGCTTTTTGGAAATTTGGGGTGTTTCCCTTACAATCTCTTTTATTGCGATAATTAGGTTTTGCACAATTCTAAGTGTTATGTATATGCGACTACTGTTCAGGGAGAGCAATTGCCTGATAGTGCCCTATAGAAGAAATGCCAGTATCAACATCAGGAATATTAAACCTGACCTGATATAGCATACAACATAAGTCCTGGTACAGGCTAATATAATATCATGTATTGACTACTGCATCACCCTACTCGTAGATCTCCCCCCAATGCGCCTTCAAGCTGCTACAGATGAGCATTTCAATTCTGCACTACCTCCGGCATCAAAATCAAAACCCTGTTCCTTGTGTACAAAACAGCAACAGCAACAGCTGTTAACCTTCATACCTTCTCCTTAATTCAGGTCCACAAAACGAATGAATGGAATGAATAATCAAACTCTTTCTGGTCTGCTGAGTCCTTCTTAATCTTTAAAGTGATTATACACTACCTTTCATGGACACCTTCAAACAAAATCTAAAAAGATAAAAAATTAAGCACTATTTACATTGTCCTTATACACTGCCTGATAGCACCTACAACCTAGTGGACTCAAACTTAGCCTAACCCCTGGCTCCACACTCATTGTGTGGTCTTGAGACTAGATCTTTGCTTGTGTTTTATGAAGTCTCAAAAGATCACTTTGGATAAAAGCGTCTGCTCAATGAGACTGTATCTGTGTTGTACCAAACAGAAAGTTCTTACCACTATGAGGTTCCACATGCGAGCCGCCTCGGCCACCAGTGTAGACACAGAGCTGCAGCCAGGCATCAGCACAATTTTAATGGGTTCCGTGTACAGGAGGTCATACAGCAGCTTGGTGGCCTCACCTGGATCACACTGTGGACATAGAGGACAGTCATAAGACACTAAGTGTACCAAACTTCCCACTTTTATCATTTGACAACATCAGCAAGGACCCTGTGTATAAAGATATGTGGAATATGCAGCGTCTGGTTCTCAGTAAAAGCAAGTCAAGTCACAACTTGAAACAAAGCTTAGACATTGGGTTTGAACATATCCATGGATTGCAGAAACTCAAAAGAATAATGCCAAAGTTTATTTCAAATTTCTTTTCAAAGTATGAGCAAAGTTTGTAACATTACACAGACACTTAAGACACACTTCTCATTCAGTCTATTTAAACTGGTAGCAATGCTGCTTATGTGACATGCACAGTATCTGCCACCACAGGACAGTTTCTTGGCGGCTAAGTGAAAAACAGAGACGAACAGCAACTAACTCTTTCCCTGTTTGAGTGGAAATCATAATAAAAAGGTGAGCAAAGCAACACTGGCCAAGATTCTTTTGGGGGACTTTTTTTTTTATCATTTTATTTTTCTAAGTTAAATGGACTGCATCGCAGAAAGACGGCAAGAGAAACATGACTTGAACAGGAGGAGGGTTTCACATAGAGACACAAGATCTGGTGCACATATGCATCTTGATGAGACTGACAAAAAGCCTCTTGGAAAAAATGAACAAGAAGTCGGCCATCTTGGATTGAATATGGTGTTTTAGGCCTGTTTTCGTTATTTCCATGCCTTGTAATTTAAAGAACTCCTCATATGGATTACACTTGATTGACTGCAAATTTGGTCGGTTCCATCATAAGGCCTTTGGGACCCAAAATTATCAAATACATAGCAAATCGTTACACTGTGTTGGTGTAGCATGGCGGCAGAATATGACATTTTGCATAAAAACACGATTGTTTGATTTCATCATATCTGGTCATAACTTCTCATGCTCCATAAGAGCCTGGTTTGGTTTGGCTCTTCTGAGGTCCATGTGCCAGCAAGTGCCTGTTCAATGCTGCTTGCAGCTTTAATTTTCGTTCGTTTTGTTGTCTTTAAGGTTGCTAATCATTGATCAATGTACTTGTAAGTTTATATGTTTTACTTTTTAAAAAAGGCAAAAAAAAATATTAGGTTACAAAAAAATACATTGCTCTTTGTACAAACAAAGTCCACATGCCACAAGGTACAACCAGTTGCCAGAAGGGTACATTGAGACACGTTCCAAGGTGACCTCAACCTGGGAAAGGATTCCTGCGTAATGCTGGGGAAAACATTTACCCATCAGTCAAGCCCCATTATCTTGGCCCACACAGCAGTATTCCTTGCTTTCAAATTACCGCCTATAGTCAATGAAAAATCAATAAGCTATTTATATGATAATGAAGAAGGTGCTATCCATTAATCATTTAATCAGTCATGGTTAGATGAATGTTCGTAACTTGATTGTATTTTTGTTATCATGTCTCTAACATTTGTCATTTTCTCATAAACATCTTAACTTAACAGGAAGTTTTCCTTGATTTTATATTAAGAAGTAATTAGTGCAGAAATCTCTCTACACCATATGACGCAAAGTGAAATTAAAGCTGCTGTGCAGCAGTGATTTATTGCTGAGTATGATGAGAACAAAGGAGACAACTGACACATGCCACAGCATAGAATTAAATTGAGAGAAGGACATTTTTTAAGGAAATTAATGTGTATGCTTTCGTGAATATATTACAAGAGGTTCAAGTGATAGTCATAGGTGGGAGGGGTCTCATTAGTATAAATGTAATTGAAGTTGATAATGAAGAATAATGTATAAATATGTGGAATACCTGTTAGGACAGAAACATCAAATAACTATTTTTTCTTTGACCACTTTTTATATGACAGTAAACCCTCGCTATATCGCGGTTCACCTTTCGCGGCTTCGCTGTTTCACTGATTTTTTTTAGGGCAGTTTTTTATGCTTTTTTACAGTGAATGAACACGCATTGTGTTCTGCCTCAGTAGAGATGGAAGCGACAGCGGAGCGGAGTCAGGATAAGCATAAGCAAAAGTTTATCACGATAGCCTGCTATCGACCCGGTGAGTGTGTCACTCAAAGCAGTCCCCCTGGAAACACATCATAAACATTCCACTTGACACTCCGTGAAATACGCGAGTCACAATGTGTCCAACCTCGTAGGTTGATTATCAAAATTATTATTTTACAGTATTTCTAAAAACTATCATAGTTATTTGTAAGAAAACGTTTATATTTTATTTCTTAAACAAATGCTTGGGCTTTAAAACAGGTTTTGATCTTTGGTTTCGTTCTGTAATACTGTACTTTATAATAATTGACTACTTCACGGATTTCGCCTATCGCCGGTTCATTTTGGAACGTAATCCCCCGCGATAAACAAGGGTTCACTTTAAACACATAAATGTGCCCATCACGACCAAGACCATGTTTGTTTTGGAGTATATCTGGTATTTAAAACTCAAAGAACTTCAGACCAGCAATCACAATATGCAGCTACAGCATCACAGTTCTACCTAAAAGGGGACTTGGAGTCTGCCAAACTTCACCAATGGCATGCCCTAAATCAGAAAGCTAATGAAAGTAGTTTGTGTATCCATCCCAAAATGTTTTCTTTTTGATCCATGCTACACCCTTCCACCAAGTCTGATGGAAACTGGGCCAGAGGCTTTCCTGTAACCCTGCTGATGAACAGAGAAATAAACTGAACAAAAAAAAACCCTCTTCAGTGGATGTAATAAGAATACCCTACATCCCAGTGTTTGCTGATCGTAATCCGCACAGAAACACTTTTTCCTTTCATAAACTGTTGGAATCTGCTTAAAAATATCAGTGCATTTCTTTTTGTCTAGGTCTGACTCTCTTACAAACTTGGCCCACAAGACAAAACAAGTTTTTGACTGGGAATACAGAAATGAAGTCCAGACTTTTTAAAATAAAAATCCAGTTTGTTCAGACGTTTCCCAACGGTAGCTTCAAAATGAATTCAATTTCTTAAGTGATTTAAGGCAAGAAGTCACACATCAAAACAAACAAGAAAATTCATAACTAACATATTTATGCTGCTACATTATTCTTCAGAAACACAGAAATAAAACATCTGTAAGCTTTTTCTTTTCTTTTTTTTTTTTTTTACCAAGAAAATAAATGCAGCAAAATAACAAATGGAGCACTATGGGATCAGCCGAAGGACTGAAAAGAGACTAGGTTTAATGTTGAATCAATATGATTTGAGGTGGAAAGACATTTAATAAAGCAGTTCTTTTTCAATCATATAGAACAAAAAAAGTATGGAAAGCTGATTAGTTCACAGGAAGGATGGGTAGACTGTCCATTTCTGCTACTGACAGCAAAACATCAATTTTGAGGGCAGAGCCACTGCCTTTATCTTAAAAGTCAATGAAAGGGGATTGAAAAGGAAAGGAGATGATGGAGTATATCGCTGTGTTCTCCTCCCCTCCCTGCCCATGACTCATCCCAGCCAAACCCTCTCTAACAGTTAACTTACTACAAAACAGTGCTTATGTGTAAAGCCAAAGAAGGAAAATGGTTTGGGGAAATCTCTGAGGTGGCAGCACAGCTTCAACTCTCTTCTACAAACGTTTTCAGCGGTGACAGCAGCTTTCATTGAAAAGGTGTTTCTCACCATGAAACACAGAAAAAAGTAGGGTGTTATGAAGGGAGGAAAAGGGAGGGGGTGAATCAAGTGTAGAACTTTCTTGACACAGATGGTGCCCAGGTGTCTGCAACTTTTTCATCATTTATTTCTTGTTATTCATTATGCATCAAGCTTGGGTTTCAGTCAGATGCTGTGCATGGATTAGAAAACTACCCCAAATTTTCCTTACAGCAGTGGTGTGGTACCTCAGAGTCAGTCGAGCAGCAACTTGGCAAGAGATGTGAAACCGAGAAAGTGGAAAGGGAAGAAAAAAAAAACAAAAAAATGGCTCAGCATCAGACAGAGGCAGTGGTTTGGGAGATGGTTGAGTGGGAAAGAAGAAAGTTAATAAAGATGAAACCAATGGGGTTATTTTTGAATCTGGGTTCCATTGCCAACTTAGGTAAGAGTGGGGGGATTTGAAGTGGTGACTTGCATTTGTTTCATGTTTGGTACTGTACTTAGCTCAATCCTTTGGTGCTTCTGCATGTCACTTCCCAAAGATCACTTTTTAAGCAGTGAAGCGAGCACTGGGGATGTAAACCTCAGGACTCTGCTACAGTTAAGTTTCTAGAAGGATTCAATATTTAGCGATGTGGGTGAATATGTTGACCAGTTACTTGATTAGGAGAAAACAGCCAACATTCCTGGCTTTCGCCCTCTTGAACACAAAAAAAAACAATTCCAAGGAGGCTGGGACGTTGTAATTGTGATAAAAACAGCCACTGGAAGGTAGGGGTAGAGTTTGACCAAAAAGTGAACTAGAAGATGTTCCCTCTCATACATGTTGGACTTACTGTGAAAGCTAACACTTTTCTGTGGTCTAATCCTTAAACCTACCTTGGCGGGTGAGTTTCAAAAGGTGTATCAGTTCATGATCAATGAACTGATCAAAGTTTTATTTATTCCCAAGGCATTTTCAGAGTATTTAAAAACTGCATATTAGTCTGGAACCTCTCATTTCATTCACCTGTTGTGATCTTTGGGATAATCACAGCCTCATCATCGTTTACAACTCCAAGCTAGACCCAAAGCATTCAGGGGATGTCTGCCTTGCCTAGTGAAATGGACAATAATGGAGTTTCTCAGCAGTCCTTAGGGCAGAAGTGCTTCCCTATCCCAATTTGCAGTTCATTCAGACAGCTCCCTTTGAAATAATTGCATCAATAGAACAACATTATCATTTGGCATCTAGACAACCACCATTCTCAAAGTCTTGGTTTCTTAATGTTGTATTTTGTAGTGTTTTTGACCATTTTCTCAATTCAGAGTGACAGAAACAGCTAAATGCAACACAAAATGTGTGTTACTAAAAAGGTTTTCAAGAACTGGGTAATTGTTTGAATCAGTGATGTTCTATGAGTAAAAGAGATTTATCTTATGATACACACCCAGAGAACAACTATTTAAATGTTGTAAAGCAGAGTTTGCCAAGGCAAAATATGAGCCTAAAGTGGAGCATGTTCCATGTGGATGAGTCACAACAGGGGAACCATGGTGTTTAACTTCATTATGTTTGTTGGAAGTTTGAAATACACCCAAACAGCAATAAAGCTTGTCGTAGGTGGTGAAAACAAACATCAATGCGGGTTGCATTTGAGTTAGAATCGAACACCACCACCAAAAATCTTTATCTTGTCCAAAGAGAGGCTTTTTGGTATATCAGTGAGAAAATGTGTCACGGCACTACCTTTCTGTCCCCCACACTCAGACGTACACACAATAAATTGATGCATCGTGGTGTTGCTTCAAATTAAGATATGCTAATGTGAACACAATGTACCATCTGTTTGTCCTCTCATCACACTAAGAGGGCCCCAGAGCAGCCCTCCATGTTTCTCACTCCATTTTCTCTTCTCTCTACTCCTTCCCCTTTCCTCCCAGTTGGTCGAGAGGAAAAGCTTAGATCAAGCCAATGTGCATGCTGCCTCCCTTCGTGTTTGTTTCCTCCTCTTTTTTTTGCCTCCCATCCTCTAAGACTTTCAAAAGCCCCAAGGCAACTTCCTTTCCTCTATCTTTGCTCCTTTTCCCATTTCCTGGCTCTTGACCCTGACTCCAGCTCTGGGAAAATAGAGAAGCTTTGACTTCTCTGCCACTACCGCTCTATTTCTTTCTTCCCTACTTTCACTGCTTTTTTTCAGTTTCAATTCCACTGACTTATCTGCAATTTATATTTCAGAATTTGGGTTTTTATACTTTGAGCTTTTACCTTTTGGTACAATCTGTAATTCGTAGGTTAAAACTGTGTTTAACCTCAAAGAGCCTTGTGTTTTCTGCTGGAAAGTGAAAAGCAGGTTTATTGGAAATACCATCTTTTAAAAAGCCATGAAAAACCTTGTTTTCTGTTGCTTAGCTGCGATTTGTATCTTTTAATCAGCCCGGCGGTTGTATTTTTTTCTCATATCTAATCTATCCATCTAATTATGTAATCTAGTGCTTAAAAACATGACAATCATTATAATTAGAGTTACGAGAATCCCATCGTGTTGTTTCCCTCTCTCGAATAAGTCAGTGCTCAACTAAATGAACCAGTTCCACTTTCCTCCTTCCCTTTATCATCCACATGTATTCATGGTTCTCCATCTAGTTCTATTCATTCATTAGCCCACCCCTGAGGGTGTGTGTGTGTGTGTGTGTGTTACTCAGCCAGTGGCAGACAGCCTGGCTAGGCAGTAGAACATAGAAACATGTAGTCTTTGGCAGCCACCTGCAGTATATATTCCCTGCCTGCTCACACTCTGGCACATGCCTCCCCCTACACAAACCCAACACATACATGACAACATACACATGCCCTGGCAATGGCATTACTCTGCAATGAGTTACATATTTCTGAAGGCCTGTTGTCAAAGCTGGCACTGTCCAAATATGCTATTTGCCTCTATTTGGCAATCTTTGAAAAACAAGTCAAACTGACCAACAAACAAAGTCAACTGACCAAAAGTCACGACAAACACCAAACTAAAGGAAATAATGGTTCCAATAGAAGTGGTCAGTTGTCATTGTGTGGAGTGACTTGGGTCATCAATTTTCTGCATATTTAAATTATTAGCCCCATCCTGTCCAGCTAGATAATGAATTATTTAAAGCTCAATTGTGTGAGTGTCCTGAAAGATGAAGTCATGTTTTCTTCTTATAGACAACTAACATATCACATTCAAAATAAAGTGTAGAAGCCATATATTGTCTAATTTTTTGCTTATTTTGTTTAATGTTGGGTTTCGTTGCCATGGTTTCGGGGTCACGTGATCACCGTAGTGCAGGTAGGTTATATCAGTCTGCTTCACCTGCATGGGAGAGGGAGAGTGGCGAGTCTAGGTAGCTTTTTGTCACTATCTTTTTGTTCTTGGGTTTTTCTGTTACAAATGTATCTTTAAGTACACATTCAACACCATACATGGGTGTAAAGCCATAGATTATAATTCAATCAAATAAAACTTCTCTGGACTCCACTGAGGAGGTTAAAATATATTTGTTATTTCTGATTGATTTCCTGAAACTGATTTACTGTAAGGCCACAGGGTAGACTCTCTTTTTGTTGAACTGCTTTTACGCCTGATGTGAGAGCGACCCAGTAAACACATTTTCCGAGCAAGAATATATAAAATGTATCTTTGGCTGCATGCATATCTTGCAGAAAAACAATGCTCAGTGGAGGGCGAGGACAAAGACCACAGGTAACCAGAGAACACAGTACAATTACTGGCCTTGGAATGGGAAATAAGCGCCATTGTGTAAATGATTCAACCATGGTGTGTTTGCTCTTCTTATACAACTACACCAGGGAGGTTTACAGAGTATACACACAGAATACCATGTGCTAAAGCTGAAACTGAAAGCACTTTTAATGTATTGAGGCCACAGGGGGACAAACAACAGCTCATGCTAGCCTGGCAGTCAATATTAGTTCCTTTCAGCAAGTTTTTCAAAACAATAAAAGATTTTATGGCCTGGGTTGTGATTTTCAACAACAGGAAAAATCCACATCTCAGGCATCTCACAATACCAAATCACAAAACAGAGACTTTGAAGATCTAGAAGTTGGTATGTGGCTACCTCAGGTAAACTGTGGCTCATGTAAATGGTGTTTACACCAGCATTTGCACTCCATAGAAAAACATAGCCTCCTCATTCAACAGGGCCACTGTGAGGGCACAGTGGGGATCCCAATGCAGAGGGCAGCCCACCAAAAACAAACCCAAACAAACAAAAAACAACAGATTTTGTGTTCTCTTTTGTACCTGGAATATTGCCACATAAACACAGCCCCTTATGTTTTGCACCAGGGTAGTTTCAGCGTTGCTGCGTTTATAGGTCACCATGTGTTGTTTTTGATTGGTCATTTGGTTGTTCAAGAGGGCAGGTCTTACATAATATGAGCTGGCCAGAGGACACACACCAAAGAAGAGAAAGGGAGAGTAGAGAATACCTGTTTAAGAATTTCATGCTGCTGATGATAGCAAAGAGAAATTTATTCACCAACCAGGACAGTGTATTGGCTTTTTTCCCTGTGAGGTTAGAGTACTTTTCCAGGCGTTTATGTGACTTTACAGGATACAGTTTAGATGATAATCAAGGAGCAGTACCAAGAAGTGGTCCCACAGGGCCTTTGGATCCCCAGTTTAACACCCCAGTCTGGATTTGGGGTAATGTTATTGCAAAATGTTCTCTACTAAGCTTGGGCAGCATCACGCTATTACAGTTTGCCAAAGTATTAACTTATCCTGACAGTTAGATTTCCAGAAGGGTCAAAACTAGAGATGCTGCTCTTTCTACTGAACTTATGAGGAGAAGTTGTATTCCCCCCAAAAAATGTCCAAACCTGCCAGAACAACACCTATGGAATCATGGTACAGAGAGGAGCGTTCTAAAAATAGCACACAGATGAATATACATACACTCACAGTTTGCTGTTGTAAAAAAAAAAAAGGCTGCAGTTTCAGTGAAGTTACGCTACCTGATTAGGCCTTATTAAAGAAAGTGAAAAAAGGTAATTAATACAACAGAAGCACAGTTACAAGGTGACTTAAGCCACAGAAGTTTCATGAAAAAAAACGTGATTCACTAATAGTGAGCCACTCAAGTTATGTATAAAATTGTTCACATTTGTTATTACGTGGGACACACATCCCCTTCTCCTGGGTGGAAGTCCTCCTATTTCTTTTTCATTTACCTTCCCTCCCTCCCTCCATCCCCCAGTGTGACATCCGCCATTTAAACTCCATGTTGCCATCAATCACTGCTACTATGTCAGCAAGGAGGACTAAAGGTCTTAAGAGTCTGAAGCATTAAGATTATTCACATTTTACTGCCTGTACGAACGACCTACATTGATGTTTCTCAGGTGAGACCAGTCTGTGCATTCACGTACGTATTTGACGCACTGTAGTGAAAAGCATGCACCACTAGAGGTCACCCTCAAAAACTGTATATCACTGCCAATATCAGGAAGGTGTGACGGTTTAAAAAACAAGTACCGTAAAGAATTGTAATCCTCATCCCTGGCTAATTACCTTAAAGTTTCTTTCTGCATCTCTTTGTTATCCACAATGAACAGTAACCAAGTGTTCTTCATGCAGTCTTGTCTGCAGAGGAGAACCGGAACAAGCCAGCTGAGTAACGAAGTCTGTGTTTGGTATAAACTTTTGCCTTAAGCTATCAGCTTGTCTAAGGACTGTAAGTAAGCACACTCCGTTGTAATAATGAGGGTGGATCATTTTTTGTTATTGCTTTAATATGGTTGATGTGCAAAATTACAGACATTTATTGTTTAAACTCATTCACTTTTATTCAACTCAACTTTTGACCTCAGCTTCACTTCCAACACATCAAGAAGTAATGAAGTTATTATTCCCATCCTGAGCAACAGAATTTTGCAAAAACAAAGTCGGGGAAACTGAATAATGTAGAATTTGTAATGAATGAAGAATAAAAACAATGTCAGCCTCCAGGGCATGTTTTCTCATTATAATTCTTTTACACAATAAGACATGAATGACCACTGTAAGAAAATGTACTTATTTCACTCCAGCACAGAAGAGTTTTAGATATTTGTTTCTCTCTACAAATATATACGCAAAGTGCCTCACATCAGGCAGTAGATGAAGGGCCTTTGTGTTCTTGTCAAAGAGTATGAGACTAGAAGTGAAATAAAGAAAATGAAAAACTTGACCATAAAAGAGAAAGAGCAGCAGCAATATGGCTCTTAAAACAAAAAAAGCAATGTTCCACTACACAACAGGCACGTGGTTAATAATTCAGCGAGCATAAGAGTCCGTTTGAGAGAAGCTTTTCTAATATTCATGTGACATGATAGCCAAGACAGGAACTCTGGCTCTCACTGGGTGCAGTGTTATTCATACTGTGAGGCACTACAGTGTTTTGTAATTCATAGCCTTGGTTTTAAGGCCAAGCCAGGACACATGGAGACTAACCCTGAGCTTCAGCATCAAACTTAGATTTGTTAACTGATAAAGTCAAATATTCAAAGATAATCCAATCAATAGTTGCGAATTCCTAGAAACAAGTCACACCCAAAGCCAAAGGAAAATACCAAACTGTCAGCCTCCAGCAGAGATATCCACAGTTACATTCTTTCATTCAATAATAAGAAATAACTTTCTTCATTATGTGTTGGTTGTCTTTGAAACTGCTCAGTATCATGCAGAGAGTTTTGAATATAACCTGCAAATAGGTTCTCAAAGAAAAGTAAAGCTATAAAGTAAGCTACAAAAATAACCAAAACTGGATTGAGATGAAAATATGTAAGACCTGATGGTCAATAATTGACCCTGTATGCCTGGGAATATTTTCATTTCAAGCCAAATTCAAAGGGAAGGTGTTGTCTGCTTTAAATATGTGGCTTTCTGTCTTCTCTCTTTGTTAGACTGGTCATGTAATGCATTACCATTGAAATACTTGAAACCAATCCCTTCTTTGTGTCATTTTACACTTATGTTTTCATTGTTCATTTACAATGCCAATTTTTTATATTTTCTCACAGCACCTTCTGCACTGGTATCTCTTTTTCAGTGTTCAAACCAAATATTTATTTTGTTTTTCCTCCGTTTGTACCGGGAGATTTTCCAAGTCAGCAAGGTTTGAGGATGGTGTTGCCAATTGAGTTGGGTTAGATTAAGTAAATATTTTGCTATTCAGTCTACTTTATTTAACTGTGCTTAGCTCTAGCATAAGACATGACTCTTATACTTGCTGTGATCCCACTTGAGAGTAGTTGAAGATTAATTCTCTGCCATGTAAAATGGAAACAGCAGTGCCCAAACTCTGTGAATTGCAGTCTTCAGAGATTACACCTTCCTTAATCGCTGCAGACTATTGCCACAACTGATGCAGCAGTAGGAGGCAGAAATGACCCTGGTACTGGTGGGAGGCTGGCTGGGGAGGGGGCAGCACCCTGAACTGACACATGTGTCAGCACATGGGCTTAAGGACAAAGCCTACCACTCTCAGTGGGGTCAACTCGAGCTCCATGATGGGCTGGCTCCTGGACAGGAAATAATCTCCTGCAATTCATGATCCATGAGCGCCACCAGCAGGTCCTTCAGATCATCCATGGTTCAGTGGGGGCAGGGCCCTTACAGCGGTGCAAAGACCCTCAGCCACCTCGGGAGGTGGTTCTGCTGGCCTGGCTGTTGAAGAGATGTAGAGGTACACGTGCACTGCTGTGACTGGTGTGACTGGTGTGACTGCTGCAACGCCCAGAAGGGACCAACCCATTGCCAACATGCCTCACTGCAGCAGAACTTGGCAGGGGCCCCAATGGAGTGAATAGAGGTGGACATCCCTGTGTCTTTCCTGGTTCCTGAAGTAGCAACTGATAATTACATCCTTGTCGCTATGGATTACTTCACCTGGCTAAAGACATATGCCGTACTGGATGAAGAGGCAAGGAAGCTGGTGGAGTCATTGTTTGTACTTACTGGTCCCTGGTAAGTTCCACAGTGAGTACGGTGACCAGCTTCGCTAAAGTGATGTAGCCATTGGCAAAACACCCAGCTAAACTGGAAGACAGAGGTCCAAGGTGGTGTACAGGCTACACATTTCTTGCCAGGGACATGAAGTGACACTGCACTGGGACAGACTGCCCCCTTACTTTGCCCTTTGCTGGGGTGGAGGGTGACTAACTGGAAGACAGACTCCTAAGATGGGGGCTAGGATACAATTGAAGAAGGCTGTCCCTCAGCCATGGACAACTGCTAGTGCTTGCAAGGGCAAAGCGGTTTGCTGTTATAGACTCATGTTGTGTTTGTTGAATATTAGGGATGCTATTTTGCAGGCTTTTGTTTGCTTAAATAATCCTGAGCTTTGGTTAAATCAAGTAAAGTGAACTAAACATTACGCGTATCCATACCCTTCGTGCAAGTCTTACTGGGCATCGCCTTGACACATTAGACTTCCTGTTTGCGATTACTCCAACTCCAGTTCAGCCCAATCAAGCTAGCTAGTACACAAACCACGTTTTAATGCCCTGACTTTAGGCTAAGTTCATTTATTACCTTTAAAACTCTGCAGAGACCATACATAGTCTCTGCCTTTACTCTGTGAAGACATTTTGGATCAACTCAGCTTGCTGTAACACGTCAAAAAACAGAACTGACAGGTAGCACTGCACTTTTTATTGTCTGCACTGGCATTGTGTCTACCTGAAGATTATGTGGCCTCAAATTGATACTGATTGGTCCCATATATACTGTGGTCATCCAGACCTGAGGAGTAAATGACTACAATATTCTTAATGTTTAAAAGAAAGGTACCTACAGTCAACAGTGTCCTTCAAGAGGGGATGGAGAAGGCTTCTTGGTGATCCATGGTGTAAATTCAACCTAGCAAATAAATTGAAACCAACATGAATGACTGGTATAAAGAACAAAGAAATAACATATTTTTTGTGGGAATCATCGTGGGCTCTACTGAGAATTAACCTCTGGGATTTTTGCATTGTTATTTGGGATCAGTTATTCTGCTTGTGTTAACCACATACCTTATTTCAGGTATTAAAACACCATCCCATTTAAAGAACTCAATAAGTTTGAGATGTCAGGCCCCAGGGCGCTAAAATGTCAACTTAACTCTGAGTTTAAGAACTCATTTCTGTGACGTTATATAGTCACACAAACATGCATCTCATGTGCTAGCGAAATGTTATTCTCATGTCACCAACAGGTGTCTCTCAAACTACTTCCCTGATCTTCTCCTCCTGACTACTACTGGCAACACAACAAACACAAACACAAACACAAACGACTTGCTCTGCAGGCAGAAAAAAAATAAAATGGCAACAGCTGTGTTAGACACCGGTGAAAGATTGAACAGGTATGGGCTTTAGGAACAATCTGGCAGTCCCTGGAGGATATTAAGGCAACAACACCATTGCTTCAACAAAACCTGTCCTTCATATCCCCTCATGAGAAACCAAATTAATACCTGGCTGGTGTAATTAAGAATGGGCTAATCACCTTCTGTCCCCATCTGCAACCTGAGCCTCTGGTCTGTTGGTAAAAAGCTCCAGGACAGTGAAGCCTCGCCCCAGGGCATGCTGGGAACCGTCTGGCCTGGGTGACAAAGACACCAGCTCGAGAACCACCAATGCGCTGGGAAACCGCAGAGATGTATGGAGGTACAGGACCTACAGAAAACATGGAGTGAACAAAAAGCTGTTATTAAACCTGAATCGCTTTTCTTGTTTTCTCACAGTGCAACTTGGATGTTATCCAATGCCAATTTCTGTAATTTTAGTGTTCATTTTAAATGCAAACAAAAAAACACTGAATTATGCATCTGCTGGTCAAAACGACTATTAAACATGCTCAAATAATATCACAGAAAAATTAAATATTTAGCTCAGATAACACAGTGTTAAGACATATGTTTGTTTTGTTAAAAGGTTAATCTTCACACCATTCAAATCTTTGGAACTAAATAAGGGAACTAAACCAAACAGTTTAGGTTCACGAAAGGGGGATTTTCCTTTAGAGAAAAAACATTTTATGCCTTGTTCCAAAGCTCTGTAAAATGTAAAAAACTATACTATACGAACAGCATGATGAGAATCACTTGAGGGAAATGACATATAAACAAGTACAGATGGTGCAGTCTCATGGTACCAAGCTTGGCTTTGAGCATAAACTTTTGCTGGCATTTAAATTTCTGTAACCTAGAGATGCCGAGAAGAAGAGTGTCATACACAAACACTGTGCGATAGAGACCTTGACATGGTTACATGAGACCTAATCACAAAGACAGCACTGATTTGCACCAGGTTTGTCAGGATCTTTCTACGAAAATACAACATTGGAATAACTGAAAGAACGCAATAAGAATGGAAAAATACCAACCCAGTTTATTAAACCTATTCCATCGTATGCATACATTACAGAAGAATGAATTAAATTTGACTCCTGATGGCCAAATCACACAAAGTAACTCTGAAAATAGGAATATTTCCATTGGTGTAAAAAAAAAACTGCTCCTTCCATCTGCTTCCACTGCTCGTATGAAAATGACATCAGTAGAATGAATATGTTGCTCAGTATTGATTGGATAGCAGGAAACAAAGACAAAACCATGCAAAAAAAAAAAAAATACAGACTGTAATGAAGAGGCTAAATGTGTGAAGTAAAACAAAATGGAAATTCAGTCTAATAATCAGGGAAAAAAAAGATTATTTGACTCCATAACCGCTTTGGTTTTTATCCCATACTTAGACGAACAAAACCATTTCTTTCATCCAATTGTTGTGCTATTTTTGATCCTCTGTGGTCATGCCACGCACGTTGGTGTCAATCTCCTTATTTCAAGTCTCTAAAAGGAAGGAGCCAAACATCCCGGGGTTGACAAGAATACGTAATAAGTGTGTGTGTGACAACAAAAAAATCTCACATTTAAGAGGCAAGAATGTCCCCCTGGTGAGAAGGCTCTTTAGGATTATGTGGGGTGTGTGACCTCGCTATTTTTACACAATCTGAGAGGAAGACAGTCAAGCCTTTAGGGAGCCTGTTTGTAGTCAGTGCCAGGTAGGTGCAATTGTTTACAGACTCTGATCTGCCATTCAAATTGGAAATAATAGCCTACCTACAGCAGAGCCACACTGATTTACATGCACAAAGGCCTGAATATGATAAAGCGACCCACAAATTCTCTGTGATCCATTGGTCCCTGAGCACAATAAAGCCTGTTATTTTTCAAAGCCATAAAGAAGAACATGACAGTGTCAACAGAAAAAAAAGGCATAAGTAGGCATGAGCTACCTTGAAATACTGCGCCAATTTCTCCCAGCCCACTGTGGCAGCGCCTGTTCATCTTCAACCCTAGCTATCAGCCACCACAGAGCATTATATTCAAATTCAAAACCTCAGAGGCATTCCTATTTTGGCCACATCAGTCTTTTATCTATGTGGACGGCGAGTTTAAATTACTACTTTTCCAAATACGAATGCAGCTGAATACAAATGGGAAACAAGGGAGGCAAAGATACTCGTCTAGCCGCGGTTTCATTTAGTTATTTGTCTGTGTTCTTGTTTTCATATAGTCATCGGACTCTGGATGTTGAGATTCATAAAATAGCTCATAAACTGGTGTGTCCGCTCGGATGAAAGTCTCCTGCTGGAGGTGATTCAACGTTAACAAATGTTTGTGAGGGCTTTATCAACATGGGCAAGGCGACAGACTGGAATAGCCTCAGTAAAAATGTGTGGTGGAGGCTCACTTTTGATGGAAACTTTGAGAGAGATCTTAACACACTATCTCTATTTTCATCTGACAGCTGACTAATTTCTCAATACGGTCATGCACGTTTTGTGGTCCAGAGCATTTATTTTGTGTGTTTGCCGAGCTGGAATTCAGACAGATATTCTAGCAGCAGCAAACACTGGCTGAGATGAGAAGAGTAAAAATATCCCCCATCCCAAGATGCACGTCGTTCAGCATTCATGGACTGAAAACTTAACTTTCCCTCCATTTATTTATTTATCTATCTATCTCCTTCCAACCTTAACTCCCAAATCACAGTCTCATCTGCGATTGCACTTCTATTGAACCTATCCCAAGGCATATAAACAAGACATTAAGGAGGATGGGGGGGTTCCATATTTTCTATCATGTTCACCCAACTTTCCTCCCTGCTGTGATAATGTGGAATTTGCATTGTGGTCAAAGAAGTGGTCCCCAGTCTCAGAACAATCCAAACGGGGACATTGTTCATGACGGATTTCCAATTCAAAGGTAGAATTTCTTTTTCATCTGACTCACTGCTTTGATATACCTCCAAACTGATTCTGTTCCAATCTCAGGAAAAAATAAAAAAATAAATAAACATGATAATGTCCCCACGGAGCAAATATCTCCCTTACTGAATGTGCAGTCATTCAGATTTTCAAAGGATGCAGTCAATACTCAAGAACACAGCACTGACTGGTACTGGGAATTCGGAGAAAAAAGCTCAACTATGGATAAAACAGTGTCTTTATTTAAAAAGTATTATTGATTACATATCACCTAAATTCATGAAAAAGAGCTGGAATGTTGGGTGAAATGTAAATGATAAAATAATGCATCAAATGTAGGATTCAGCATCTATATTTACATGTATGAGACATTTATATATATGTGTGTAACTCAAAAAAACTAATGCTTTATGTCAAAAAGTATCAGCACATAATCTTCTGTTTTGTTTGCATGTCAAGCAACATGTTCAGAATAACGGTTGTACATGCAGGTTTTTACAGCAAGCTACACTTGCACCTTGCTCTGCCTAAAAGGGCCCCTATTTAGTATTTTTTTGCCAAAATAAATTCACAGATAGAGACTTCTTAGACACCTTGCATTGTTTAGATCCTGCTACTGTACGCCTTCAACCAGCTGTATCGGCTGCGTTGGGAGGTAGTTCTGCAAGTAAGAAGAGAATCCTGTGATGTTTTGTTGTTACAGGAAACGAAGCAAGGTGTTTGTCGACAGAAGTAAATTAAGTTTTGTTTTGTTTTAGGTAACTTTTCGGCAAATGCTGAATGAACTAAGGACTTTTGAGAAAAAACATGAAATTTAATTTGGAATATTGCATCAAGTTATCCCCCTTAGAGAACGAATATATTTGCCCTAACATTAAATATTCGACAGTGACACTTTTCAGTTTGGTGGAGCAATGCTCCAGAGTTTGTACCATTTCAAGACCAACATAACAGACTACACTTTTTCCCCAGAACTTTACGTTAAGGCAATGTTGTGAGATCTTGCTACTTCCTGACGCCACGGGAGCGCTGGGAGATGTCATTGAGAAAACAGCTTGCGTCTGCAGCAACGCCAGGCGCAGCATATGTCGGACCTAATGAGAGGTTATACTGCGCAGCGACTGTCAACAAAGCAGTAATCGATTCTCACAGGGGTAAATATCCACTCCCCCACCCACGCAACTTGAGTTTAGAGGAGCGAACAGTGATGGGGTGACATTAAAACATCATCAGCACAGAGGCATGTAGCTTGAAGTCACTGTCAGTACCGACAACCAGCCTGTCTGCAGCTTGTGGGGCTTTTCTGAGACCCTTTATGGGTGGAAGAGAATTTAACTATGACGGGAAAGAGGCAAATGAAAGTGTGAGGGAGTTGTTGCAAAATGTAGAGTTATGGTAGAGAAGAGAGAGCAAGAAGAAGATTGTGATGGTGGGTCTCATAGTAAACTGGTTTAAATTGCTTTAACAACTGGTAAGAAATGGATCCTGGTACAAATGTTGGAATTAACTTTCATCATATGGCTCAAGACAAATATCATGGTGCAAAGGGGGACATTTTTGGACAAATTTTATAGGCCTTGGCAGTTTAAGATGTTTGCACTGACTAGTGTATTGCATTAAAATGAACACACAAAGAAAAATTTTCAAATATATAGATTTTCTTTGACAACTGTTTTGGTTGGACCCTGAACCATAAAGCTGAATTATATTCTCCTGAAAGCTGATAACAAAACTGTACCAGTGATTTGTAAATATAATATAAAATTTGCTTCTGGAAAATATGAACAAGAACTTGTGTAATAGCTTCATAGAGCCCTTTTAGTGGCTGTTGGTGCTAAACAAGCAATTATGAATCTCTCATAGTGCTATCAGACTGTAAAAGCTGAGGCTAATTCTTCCTGACCCCCTCGAGGTGGTCATTCAAATGCCTGACTTGTGGGCATCTGGGCAAGCACTGAAGGGGGAATCACAGGCATTGCACAAAACAAAAGAGGCTGCAAATTAGTATTGGTTTCTGCATAGAGAGGTCCAGAGCAACTGGAGTGTAATTGACAGGGCCCTGTTGTATGACCCCTGGAGGATGACCAAAAGAAAAGCAAACAGGGCATTTCCATTCAGCCAACATGCTGGCTGGGAGGCTGGGAGCGCTGGTGTCAGCTACCTGGGACTTAGATAACAGGCTGGCTTCACATGTCCACACACCTCTAATAACAACTCACATATTATGCATTAACCTGCATGAAAGCACGTGACTGCGGGCGCACGTGTGTCTGAGATAAATAAAGGTTGCCATTATGCAGCATTAAAAAAAAGTTCAGTACATAAGCAGGTTTATTGCATTCTATAAGTGTACATGTGAGTTGTTGTATTTTTTTTTCTGCAGCCTGGGACTTTGATGTTAAGTATATAAATAAAGAATAAAAAATAAATAAATAAGTCATAACTCAGCTTATGAATTCCTATGAAACTAAGCAGGCACGTGCACTCAGGAAGATTCTTGGCTGTAATGCTTTGATATGAGTTTTTGGCAGTGTAGCCAACGCAGTGAGATGGAGGGAGAGAAAGAAAGAGAAAGAGACAGACACAGTAAGGCTCAGAACCAGCGGGTATCAGCATCTCAAATCCTCCCGGTGTGAAATTTTGTGACTGTCACCGGCACAGGAGAGATGAGAGATGGTGGTGTGGATGACAGAGAGGCAGAGAAAATGACTGGGATGGCGGCTCCAGGCTTCCTTATGGCCAATAATGTCACTGAGTCGCAGCTGGGGCAGATAGGGCTGAGTGTGCGTATGTGTGACTGTTCAGTCAGAGAGACTTTTAACACATGGTTCTCACAGGGTGAACATTTTGGACCTGATGTGTAACTGACCCACTGAAAAGCTACTCAAAATACGCACTTCTGAATAGCTTCACCAGCTGTTTACTATTGTCTGTAGGCAGAATTTCACCAGCAGAAATGGTTTGAAGGATAATTTATCCCAAATACAAAGAAAAAAGAAACAGTGACAGCAGCATCATTACCACACAAACAAACAAAACAGCAATACATTAGGACTCAAGGCTAACTGCACAACACTGTTGCCAGGCATCCGATTTAGCTGCTGAAGGTAAAAACATTGCCATTTATATTTTGAGTAATTAAGATGCTATTTATTTCAATATCAGATTGAAAAACAAAACAGATCCCTGTGTGTCAGGAAGTGAACACAGCTTAGCACTCGTAGCATTGTCATCAACTGTGTTGGCTGGTTTCAGATTTGACCTCAACAACCTTAACATTTAGATATCACAAATGCAAGAAATACAAAATGTATTACTGTGGCGGTAAGTTTTTCTGTTAATCTATGTGTAGTAAAATGGTTGCCACTGATGGGCACCAAAGGCCAAGAATTGGTTGCCAATGACCACGTGGCCACCGTATCCTGAGCATAGGTCTGGGCATAATCACCTTGAATCATATTATAACTAATTCAACATTTAATGTCAATTACAATTAATGAAAGATTATTTCTAATAGTTCACTGACATGGTTGGAAGAACTACATAGTGCCAATTTATTTTGTGAGCAACACTGTCTTCTGCATTTATGCTCAACTATTAAAGTTGAGACCTTTTTTCACAGACCTTTTTTTCAAAGCGAGCAATGCAAATCTTTGTGATTTTAAGGAAATTAGGAAAACACACACAGAGATTAACATTTTGTGGCTACTTATTTAATATTTCCTACTTGCATCTAAGCATCACTTGAAATGAAAATTCCACTTTTTAGATGTCAACTTCTGTTAAAAATTGGGAAATAAATAACTTGCATTTCTTGAAAACTCTTTTCCCACAGTGTTTTTATGTGATTTGTCTGTTGGCTTGTTGTTTGAGTCACCTCCATGTTGCTTTTATGCTGTATATTCGACGCCCTGAAAACAACCAAAACAATTGTCATTGGCAGTGTTCAGTGGTTAGAGGTTCAGAATATCGATTTGGATTCATTTTCGATTCACTGCCCAGCCCTATCTGTGCAGGCAATGTAAAGAGAATAATCAACATACAGAGAAACAAATTCTGGATTATTTGTAGATATTTATTTCTAAATCACTGCGACCATCTCAAAATTTCTTTCAATTCAGAGAGATCTGCTGCTCTTTTCATCAGAGCTTTCCTGTTTGGAAACATCCTGTGCAACACCAGGTAAAATATGAACAGATAAATGGAAATTAAAAAGTCCTGTGAATGGGACTGCTGTTGTAACTCAAAATCACACCTTTAAAAGCAACAATGTCTTTGACCAGCATGCAAAATGTTACATTAATACTCCATAGCAACTGACTGCTACTTCTAAGTCTTCTCAAAAAGACATCCACCTCCCACCACTTCCCACCTCCGCTCAACTTAACACAATGTCTAACTGATTAATAAAGGGAAATGAAATTTAGTGTGATTATCAGGCTAACCTGGTGCCTGGTTGGGTCTTAGTTTCTCGGAACTGAGTGGAAGACCTACAGTATTCTTTGGATATCTCATCTATTGTTTAGTCCACCCACATGATCAGAATATCATCATTCATCATTCTTACCATTTTACAAAGGGTTTTATTCACTTTCTATGTCTACAGAAAAGGTTTTACTTTGTGCTGAGAAAAAAGGAAGAACTGCAGCACTTTTATCTATTGCTGAATAGTCGGTAACTTGCAAAAAAAAAAAAAAAGAAAAGAAAAGAAAAGAAAAGAAAGAAAAGTAAGTATGCCAATCTTGCCATTAGCATTATACACTCCTGATCCTAGGTAAGGAGGGCTATTCTGCAGGATCAGAGATGTAGAAGTGGAGGACTCAGCTAGTGAAAACCTGAAGCCTGACAGGTGACAAAAGAACAAGCAGCGTAATGGAGATGATGGAGAAGTTGTAGGAAGAAAAGGTGTTCTTTCCTATCACCAGAGTGACTGGTGCGAGGAAGGAAAAAAGGAAAGCCTGGACTTCATTAAAGGAGGCACTGAATGTGTCCCCCGAGGTGTGCAATGTAGCTCAAGTTTTAAAAAGTAGTTTGATGTAAAAGTTTATGTCATAAAGACAAAACAGAGAGAGGGGGAAAAAAAGAACAGGTGGGGGAAAGGGAAAAGCTGATTTATCAGCCAAAGATGAGAGGACTGCAGCAATTACTGGAGAAACAGCCCAATTATGTGGAATCCCTCCAAGGAATGAGGGTGACAGTGATGCGATTTCTATCCAGCAAAGACTTTCATCAACCAGTAATTCTCATTCCTCAAAAATCTCCATCTGAGGCTATTTTAGACTACAGAGAATTTTAAATAGCTAGAAAAGCTATTTAACGCTGACCAACCTTTTTTATTGTCATTGTAGATGAGGATGCCCTGCCAGCGTATACAACACAACATCAATACTTTTATGTTTGATTTAGGGGAATCCATTGGCAGAAATGGAATAGCCAACAATATTTAGAACTGTTTTATAAGTGTAAAATTACCTAACACACAGAATAATAATTGTCGTCTGTTGGCTTAGAAAGAGCCTTACATATCCACATTGGGAGCTGGTCCTCTGTCCATGGAGTCTGCCATGTTTCACCATTAGTTCTTGACTACTCTGTCTCTATTGAAGGTTTGTTGCATTTGTACGTAACCTAAAGGCCACCGTACTTTTCTGACTTGTTTGGAAAGGGAGGGGTGAGTTGAGGGGGTTCTCTTGGTATCAATCTGCAACCTCGCCACTAACTGCAATTAAACCCTTCACACTGCTCCTCTAAATCTGAATTTAAGATAACTACCAGGCCTAGTGGGCTATACCAGTCAACATGAAGTCCTGGTACTTTAAAGGGTACAAGTGAAAGTATTTTTCATGGGTAGATGTGAATAAGCTGGTCATATATTATTGTTGATCACTTTAAACATCAAGATACGGTCTGCTTCATATTTATTGAGAGTTTTCAATCACATTTCAACAGTTTTTTTCTTTTATTTGCCATCTGTGATGCAAAGAAATAGCCTAAACACCATTTCACTTTGGTTCCTAAGTGCAAGACTAAATGTTTAGTTTCGAGAACAAAATGCCTTCTCTCTGATTTTGACAGAATAAAATAGTCTCTTGCATCACCGGTTCCTCTAAGATTTACTCTTTGACTAGTATCATGGCTGACCATCTTGGTACACTGCAGCAGCAGCAGCAGCAATTACACATCAAAGCCACAACCCTTCTGTGGTTTGTCAGTATATGAATTGGGTCCTCTCAATGTCGAAGCCAGAGAGTAGCATTAAAACAAGTCATGGGTCAAGAGAGAAAATGTTGGGGCGGACCCGGTGGCTCACACAGGTGGAGCATGTGCCATTGGGGCCATGATTGTCATTGGGTGTCCAAAAGGGAAATGGTTCATCTGATGTGCACAAGTGTTCAGCTAATTAGTTAATTTTATGCTCTTCTGCCTTTTAGATTTCTGAAAGATAAATATGGAAATCTCTGCATTTATTCTTTAAATATTAGCATGGGTCAAAAGGTTCGACAGTGGGAAATTATAACCTCATGATAGAAAAAAAAAACATTTGAGAGGGGTCATCAGAATCTTAAGGTAACTTCTTTGACAAATGATCTAAAATACATACCAAGCTAAACTGGGATTTAGACGTCTACAGGGATGACACTGGACACAAATGGTTACCCACAGACCCCACAGAAAGCAAGGCAACTGTTCACAACTCCATTGTGTATTTGAATCCAAATACCACTTGTCTCTCCAGATACAAAATGTGATGGACAGACAAAGATGGATAATAGTCTCAAACTGATTTGGGTGACAACAGATGAAGTTGACGAAGGTCCTGAAAGCAGAGTGGCGATCTACTCTGAGTTCTATGTCTTCCTACAGGTTATACATCCTGGCAAATAAGGAATTTACAAGATCATGACAACAGCAGTGGTGCTGATTTTTTTTTACTTTCTCTTTTTCCTAGCCAGTCTGCTTCCATGACAGTTCAAACCTATTGTCAGCATCAACACTGACTTCAGTTTCTATAACACATGCCAGCATAAAAAAACATCCTAATCAGCACAACTCCCGTAACCTTTTCCCCGAATCTCAGTTCCTCATTTTTAGCTTCAGTGCCTCTGGTGTTTTTGCTGCCTTGTCCCTGACTCCAACAAAATCCAAAGATTCTGCATTCTACAACATCACCAGCTTTGCCAACGACAGATCTCAGCACTCGCCGGGTAAAGTCTTAGTTTGTCACCCAGGTTTTGGTCTCCTGACATTTTGTAAATCCTGTCTGAAATGCCTCACAGACAAACTGCGGGCACTGACAGTGAATGCTGGAGATGCATCACAATAAGGGAGGAATGCAGGATATATACAAGGATGAAAGGATAGGAGGAACACTGCCAGACTTCAGATTCAAAAAGGTATTCGTAAAAGCTGTATTTCAAAAAAAGTTGATATTGACATGTCAAAGCCTGGAACAACAAAGTACAAGACGGAGAGAATCTCTTTCTTTTTCTCTGTCTCCATGCCTTTTTTCCTCTCAACCCCACACACGGGCAATGCATCTCCTGGGAAACCAGATAGCAGAATTACAGTTCAGTGTTTGCGTGTGTTTGAGAGCATGTGTGTGTTTGCATATGTGGAGGGAAATGAGGGAGAGACGAGAAGAGAAATGAGCCAGGGATGGCACAAGAACAATCAGGTAAGAATAAAGTCAATAGGCACCATGAACAGTAGAAATAAGTTACACACACTCCTTACTCTTCCCCAAGGCTCTCATCTCTCCCTACAGTCACCACAGCAGTACCTCTGGTGGCCCTTGAATTCCCTCACACACACACCTATAGTATAGCTGTGTCTTACGGGGTGTGCGACTCCAGTGTGTAAAGCTGTTAAGCAGCAGCTGCTCCGCTAGATGTTTGGTCCCCTTGGAGCTGAAATATTGATCAGTTCTCGGGCAAGGCAGCGGAGTCTGCGCCCCCACCATCCCCATGTATAATTGAAGTGTATATCTCTTAGTGTGGCATGCCAGTTGGGAGAAGGAATTAAGCCCCGAGGTAAGCTGAAGGCCTGTCTGTGCGGCTGTAGCAGCTCCTTTGTCCATCAATCATAAGGCTTTTCACACAGCCGGGTTTCATAGGCTCGCTGCATTTACTGTAGGAAGTGCCATGCCTTGTAAAAAGAGAATGGAACATAGGACTCAATATAGGTTTGTGTTTTACTGCTGGCCATTTATCTGGCCTCTAAGCAGTTCAAAGGAGGACTCCTCTGGGCCATTATGGGCTGTTATGGAGAGTTCATACAGGAGCAGAGTTCAATGTGTCAAAGGATTATTGGAATTTTACATTTTCGTATTTTCAGTAAATCCTATAGAAACACAAAAACCAACAATGTGTTAGTTTATCTCTAACTTCCAAAACTACAGTGCGTATGCCCATGGGGAAGAAGGAATACTTTAAGACTAAGTATCAGTTTTGCTCACACACAGTGAGCAGTGAATCTGTCATCTGCACCTAACCTATCCTTTACACCTAAGTGAACGCACCAAGCTAGGAGCATTGGGCAGAACGTTTCTGCAGTGGAGGGGTTAGATTGGCCTGCTCAAGAGGACTGCAGTCCGTGAGCTGTCAGTCTTTGGATTTTGAACCAGCAAGACTGACTATCTAACCTCCAGGCCACAAGCTGCTGTTACTCAGTGTAACAGTATGGTCATTCAGTCAATGTGTTTTCAATAGGAAGAACAATGGAGCCATTTATAACAGGGTTCAACAATACAGACTGCTGGATCACTAGGGCCATGTCTTGCAGCATCACTCATCCAACGGTCAAAAGGTAAAAACAAAAGTAAGCAAGCTTCGTTCTTTTTATTCTCTGTTGAGCTACACATGCCCAATATTACCAGAGTGCTGGAATTTAGTTAGGAGGCATTGGAAGATGTGGGTGAAACTCAACTATATTGTGCAATTTAAGAGCAAGGTGGATAAAACAGGGTTGTTTTTCAAAGGAACTTTAAGAGGGCTGCCAACAATCTGTCCTCTCTGTCCTACTTCACTTTATCTTTGCCTTTTATGTTATTTTAAAAACACTTATGAATAATATAAATGATATATCAGCATGTATAAACAGACTTTGGGCAAGAAGATTTATGACATGTTTGCCCAACAGGGCAGGTCAAAATATATACACAAAATTCTCAATAAATATTTGACTTCAGGTTGATATGAACCAGAATTCTAAGGTTGTCAACTAAAGTTAAGGAGAAAACCTATTCCCAAGTGAAACCTATGGTCAGAATGGCCTTTCCTATGACTGTAATTCACGCTGGGCTGACTTCTATTGAGAATTAAATAGCAGAAATAATCTTCCCCATTTTTCTGGGGACCCCTTGGACCTCTCTTAAAGACATCTGGAGGTCCTTGGACCTGGTTACAATCACAGCTCTATGGCACAGAGCATTGTTAGAGGGAAAGATTCATTTTCTACTGTAACAAAAATGTTTCCAGCCTTGTTATTTAAGACAAGAATTCTAGTTTCCTTGTTTGTTTTTCATATAAAAGGTCTACTATCTATTATTTTATCTATTATTATATTATATACTATCTATACTAGCATATTTGCCACAGGAATGGCAATGTTTTCAATATCCTGTCAATATGGATAATAAAAATTTCTTATTATGGATAAAAAGAAATTATTGAAAACAGCCCAGTGAGTCATGAGTTGCTGAAATACAATGTCACAGCCAATCATATGTATGAAAACATGATAAGACCACAGCAAATGCTGTTATGATCCACATTGTGTTGAAAAACAGGCAAGGCTGAAATGTGCATTCTGATTGATATTAACATCACATGTCATTTAACACACAGCTCAGAGAAGAGTTTTAAAACATCTGCTTTACATTTGATGGTTTACAGACGGCTATGCACCTGAAACAGCAAACATTTCCAAACCAGATGTGATGCATAAATCTCAAAATTGAGCTGAGAATACAGACAGTGAAGCAGCACAGGTTGCTGTCAGTAATATATTTCTGTGGTGTAGTGCATGTGCGCCTTTTTACCCTTCTACTTGCAAAGAAGAAGCCTAATTGTTGTGTTTATCAAACCTTCCCACTTGAGGTAGTTATGTATAGCAACAGGTTGAAGAACACACAGGCGACAAGGTGTAAGCCATGCATTCGAAATAAAAGGTGATAATTGCACCATTAGAGCAAACACCACCCACACAGCAGACCGCATACAAACATACCTTATATTGTGCATGGCTACATCTCTGCTGTCTCTTTTACTGCTGGATGCCTGACTACAAATGTCAAACCACCACAGTTCAGTTTCTACTTAAAGATAAGATTTTGAATATGAATAGAGTGATTTTATTGTTTAGGACTATGTTTAAAAATAAAATCTGATTTTCACTTCAACATGGGTAACAAGGGTACAGGACCACCATGCTTCCCTGAGCTGCTGTTCAAACCCTATCCCAATGTAAATCATTTATACCTGGATAATGATGAATATCAAGATATAGCATGTAACCCTAACCCTTTGCGCAAATATCTAATCAGTGAACCACTTGGCAGCAATTCAGGTATGTAGACGTGGTGAATACGACGTGCTGTTCAAAGTGAGCATCCAAATGGAAAAGAAAGGTGATTTCAGTGGCTTTGAACGTAGCATGGTGGTTGGGTTCAGACAGGTTGCTCCGAGTATGTCATAAGCTGTTGATGTATCTCTAGGGTTACAGAGAATGGTCTGAAACAAGAAAATATCCAGTGAGTGGCAGTTCTCTGGGCCAAATGCCTCGTTGATGCCAGAGGTCAGAGGAGAATGGGCAGACTGGTTCAACAGTCGCTCAAATAACCACTGGTTACAACCAAGACCTTGAAGCCGGTGGGTGGCAGCAGTAGAAGGCCACACCACCACTTTATTCGATACACCTTTCAAACTAGCAATGTGATTGGGGGGGGTGTATTGTCATATCAGTCACCCTTAGTAATGCAAGAGTTCTCTTCAGCAAAAATATCAATGTGGAAGCATGCACCAATAAAAGGACTTTGTTCCCAAGAAAGGCACCGTCTCCTCAGTCATCTGGAAGCCTTCGGTTTCGCAGCATCCGATTTAGAGCGAACCACAGTCAGTGTTAAAGTTTGTTTAAAGTTTGAGGAAAGTGAAAATAGCATCTTTAATAGAGGCACACAGTGGGAGAAGTGTGTGGCACTGTGAGATGCATAAGACATCCTAAACATCTGCTAAAAAGCAGGTAACATTGGGGGAATCACTTTCTCATAGCATCCCATATAATAAGGAAATTAATTTGAGCCTCAATCAGATTTCTATATTTTAAACTCAAGCTATTTTTATACTATTGTTATGATTTTATTATTGTCAATAAAAAGGTATTAGCAACCCCAGCGTCAATAGCAGGATCAATCAAATTTTAAAAATATCTATCTTTAGAGGATGAAAATGTAGACACACCGACATGGTTACCAGCAGAATCATCACAGATTCTTCAGCCAGCAACAACTAAAACTTATCAATATGGAGGAGCATGTCCCTCCCTGTTGGAGTTAAATTAAGAGTTGACATGAAAGATAATCTCACCTTTTCTCTAAACACGGGAGAAAAGGGCAGAGCTTCCTCCTACATGACAGCTGAATGGACACACTTGAATAGATGTGCATCACGTGTGCAGTCATACGTGATGGGCTGCAAACACTGAATATAGCACACAACAACAAAAACGCCGGAGTCAAAAGAGAAGCTTTTCCTCAGCTGAGCGAGCCTCTCTGTAGTATGCATCTCCTTTTAAGAAAGCAAGCCAAAAACAGGAGGGGTGGAGCTTTTAACTGTAGCTTCGTTACAGCGCTGACAGCTTAAATTTGGCAACATAATGTGCACTAGAAGAAACTTGTGATTTACAGGATGAATGTGACTACTGCCACGTTTTTAATACTTCAAGCCCAAGTTTGAACCATATGGGACTCTTCACTTTGAAACCAGTTTGCTCTTTGGAGAACTATTCAAGAAACAAAAGCTGAGGGATTACATGACTGATGTTCAAATGTTTTCCCATCGGTGAAGCACGGTCTTTTTAGTGCTTTGAAGTCATGTGATAAGGCTGTGTGTGTCGGTGCATATGGTGGTGAAGACTGTAGCTTTCATCA
>JAOWBC010001714.1:6709661-6728312 GCA_028566105.1 Hypoplectrus providencianus
CTTTTTAGTGCTTTGAAGTCATGTGATAAGGCTGTGTGTGTCGGTGCATATGGTGGTGAAGACTGTAGCTTTCATCACACTAGTGGGACCAAGACATGATCTGCTGTGGGGTTCCTTAAGTGTATGGCCGGGTTTGAGGGTTAGAATAAGGTTTAGGTGTAGCCATGCAGTTCAGGTTTGCAAAAGGGACAAAAAATAAAGAGTAGAGACTAAAAGATGCATTTGTGTGTGGGTGTGTGTTACTACCTGTGTGTTTTGTGTGCAGTGCAACCTATGTCATGCCAAACAGCATTTGGAGACTTGGAAAACAAGAGGTTGCACGGACAGGAACAAAACTTGGCCTTTTCTCCTAAGCCCAGCTGTCGGCCTGATAATGTTGCACAGATGAGAAGAAAACCACTGGCTCCCTGTGAAGGCAGGGAGTTCAAATGGAGTGATCACAGTGAGAGACAATGCAGAAAGATGCACATTTCTCTCTACCTCCTCCGGTCTCTCAGCTCCCCTCTCTGCACCGTCTGTAGCACAACATTGCCCTCTACTGCCCACGGCTTCCACTACCTGAGACTAAGCGAGAGTGTTACCTTGGAGAAAATATCTTAACAGTTGTCAAGCATTCTGAGTCATGGTGTGAGGAACCCAGCAATGGGTGGGGAAGTGCAAGTGGTCCTAGATGTTTAGGGGAGACTGAAATTTTAACAGGATTTTTAAAAAGTGTCAAGAAGACAAGGATGGAACATGAGTGCACAGGCTGCAGACTGTCTTTGCTTTATAGAAAACATTCAGAATAGGACAAACAGGACATAGGAGTACATGACATGGCAGAATGGCTTTGTTCTTTCTCAGTACCAAGATGCAATGAAAGGAAGGGACCACAACATAAATTTTCCTTTATACCTCATAGCAAACAGACCTATATTCAGGTAAAGGCCTTCAAAACCAATAAAGCACTGACCAAGAAATTTAATGGAATGTGCACTACATTTTGAAAATAAAAGCTTATAAGTCAGACTCGAGCACTCAAAAATAACTCATAAAGGCACAAACAGCCACAGACATTGTCACTGTGAATATAAGAAAACAATCCAGAGACAGAGCAAGAAAATAGATTTAGTAAGAGCTCCCTCTTTCTCTGTTTAATCACTGCGCATCTTTGCTTTTCACCCGATATTAAAACCAATCCATCATGGCTGACTGAGGTGGGGGTTGGGGGGACCTCGCAATTTTCACCGCACTCCTGTAACTTAGGAAAAGACCCCCCCCGACATTATTTGGATATCAAACAGCAATTTGCCACTCATAAACACCAGCGTGAATGCGAGTGCATCGGGCCAAATCCAATAAAAAAGCTGGTGCAGCTCTTGCGGCACGACACAGAGAGGGCCAGCCCTACTTTATCATCCTGATAGGATATGATGTGGTTTATATTATTACCCTGGATGGATAATGGGATTTGGACGCTTATTGGGATACCAAGTGGGTTTTTATACAGGCTATGACTATTATGGTGGATCAAAGTAAGGCCATACACTGTGAAAGATTGTTCGATCAAAAGAACATCAAGCGGAGGAAAGGGAGAGAAAACAGATGGTGACAAAAGTGGAAATCTGAATGTGCCATAGCTGTGACTCATTGGTGTCTCTGTAAAAAAGACTTATGCAACACTCTGCATTTATCAGCCAGCCACAGCTCCCGGTATTCTTTCCATTAAAAAGAGTTTCTCAAAACATCTTGTGCAGCAGTTTGTACTGTAAGCAGATCAGGCATCTTCAACATTGGAGGATACAGTGGAGCTCTGCAGCGCTCTGAAGCCTTCATAAAACAGTGGGTGACTGGCCTCCAACCAGGCCATACAGAGGCCTTCAGATGGCTGATTGAGAGAGAACACAGACACCCAGCTGTTCCCCAGATATCTGTTCAAAAATAACATAATGGCTCAGAAGAGTTGGTAAACACGATGCTGAGTGACTTATTTTCAAGGGATGGAGCCACTTATGGGTATTTTATAGTTCACAACTGATGACCCTCTGATAACTCCTCTGGAGGGCTGGCCGCTGTAGTGAGGCTGCATCTTTCAAGTGGAGGATGGAGGTTCAAGTCATATGATAGCAGCAAATGCCTCTACAAGAGGAAAGAAGAAGGTGCCAAAAACCTGCCATCAGCAGGGCTGCGGTGCTCTACTCAACCTTGGATTCTGGCTTTTGATTACAATGGAAGGCAGTAAGATAACAGAGGGGCCAAATATTTGCTTCTTCAAGTTTTCTCCTCTTAAACTGAAGGTCAGATCTCCCAATTTGCTTGGATGAAAGATGCTTGCAAAACTTTGTAAATTAATGTCTATGAAGAGGCAGTAAAAGTCTTACATGTTTCCTCATTCATATTCTCTTCCCACACAGGTATAAAATGATTGCTTCTATTGTGCTGTGCATGGTTATAATTATAATTCCCCAAAATGAGAGGTTGCATTTAATAGTTGCAAATAAATGACCACAATGGAAATGAGTAACTTTACCCAGGGAATACATCAGCTCAAAAAGCCTCGCTATGACAGTCACTGAATAACTCTCCAATTTCAGTCATTTTGAAACACTTGGTATTAAATCTTTCAGAACTTCTTGCTTCATAAGGCAAACTCCAAGAAAAGGTGTGCAAAGTAAAGTATCCTTTCAGGGGTTTGAGGGCTTTAGGCCCTATTTACAGGGCTGGGTGATAAACCTCAAATTTTTTTCTGGTAGCAACCAAAACTTGTCTGTTGTGAAATGTGGCATTTAGCTGTATTGAGCCTTATAAATAATGCAGCATTGAACTTGAATGGGGCATATTTTGTTCATATTTTGGGCAAAAAAACAACAGTTTTTTTCATAGTGCCTGTCTGAAAATACACCCTAAATTCCCCCTATAGATGCTCTGGTTTAGCACTTTCTCTTTGAGACCCCCTCCTGAAAAGGCCCAAACTGCTCTGAATGGTCATGTTTCTGAGTCTTCTGCATCTGCATTCCTGGTATCTCTGCACTATCATTGCAGCCGAGGAATAACCATCATGGAAATGTTGCAACACTTTCTATGTTTATGTAGCATGTAGCATCTGGCAATGTAGTAACATAATAAGGTTCGACTTTGGTTTTACTTGTGCTTTTGGAATACTTATTTACCATGGGCATTGGCATGACGGCCTGAACTTATCTAGTGAAAAGAAAATTAGATAGCATGAAAATGTAGCTTCTATTAGGAATTGACCTGCTAACACAAGACTTGGGCTACAAGTGAAATGTATTAGCATCTTTGGCTTTAACCATGGCAAAATACATATTAAAATTCTGGTGTATTGCCCCGGGGTTTGTTTGATTAAATCTACTCTCATCACATCAGATGAGAACAGCTCTGGAGTGCACAGCATTGCGTTGAGTTGTTTGAAGCTCTCAACTTCACCTTTGCAAAAGCAGCATGGGCGTGATGGACCAGAGGGTGCCTTCCTAAACAAAAGAGATCCTTTCAAGTTGAATGGACACCATAAAGAGAATCTGGTTTTAGGCACTCTTCAATATCAGTATCATATATTTTGTCTTCTGTAGCTGCGATATTCTCTTTAGCATTTTCAAGAAGTAATTGGAAATTTCATCATCAAAGCACATCTTTCAAAGAGTACGTCACACAGTTTGACATCAAAAAACTGTTTCTTTGTTCCCTTTGTCTAATAATGATTACAGAAGAGAAACGACTCAAAGAACAATGATTGGGAAAGTAAAGAAATTAAGTGCAACAAAGTGAGACTTCTGTCCAACTTGAATGCCACATTTGACTCTAACAGCGAGCCAAATTCATTTACACTGACTCACAAAGAAACATACATTACAATTACATTAGTTAGCCAGTGAGTGTTTCTTGTTCAGAGCAGCTCAACCACAGCAGTAATATAACAGCATCCAAAGGAGGATATTAACTTACATTGAATACAACAATAAGCACATATTATTGCACCAAATTTACCTCCAAATCATAAAAGAAAGGCTGGAGTTTCCCCATCTGTCATGATAATGTAGCCAGCAGACACTGCTTCCAGTAATACAATCTGCATAGAAATACTAACATGGAGCAAAAGTGAAGGAAAAGCACCTTAAATGATCACCCAATAAAAGACAGAGGCTCAAAATGTCAGTTTACTTTCAAGTGCCAGGGAAAAGCCACTTTCTACAATTTCCTTCAACCTGGTTTTTACAAAATATACAAATTTGAACATTTGGTTGTGCTGAAGAGTTACCATATGGCAAAAGACTCCACACAACCTATTTGGGATGTTTAAGGTGACTGATGAATGCAGTTAAGCCAAATGGTCCATTTTGAATTCATTGGGCTTCTCACAGGTTTTATGTATCTGCTCCTAACAAACTGGCGCTGGTTCTTAGCGGGGCTGCCGAAACCTTTCGATCATGAAAGTTAAACTGGTTATGACAATGAAAGCGAACTGACAAAAGTGCCTGCTGTTGTTCACTTGTGGATGAGCAGAGAACAAGTGTGTTACATCCGTGAACACCTTAAAGGAGAGAGACGTACTGCAATGGAAACCATTAGATGTTGAATTCTCAAACCGGTACCTGCTGGTTGCAAATCAATCAAATCGTTTTGTTCACATCTGTTCAGTGGGAGTGTAAAAAACTGACAGGGCTGAGTTGAAAATACAGCAAAAGCCCTTGCGGTGTGAGTCTGCCAGCTTTTCACAATTGAAAGGTGTGAACAAGATGCTTTCATAGTTTTTTTTTACCAGGTCATGGTAAAAAAAAATGAGAGAAAGGAAATGAAGTGCACTGACTTTCTCAATACAACTATGCCTTTTCTGTGAGACGATCTGCGATGCACGCTGTGGGAAACATGTAGTCAACCTCACCTGTGGCTATCTGAAGTGCCAATATAAAGTTCAGTGTTGTGTCCTGCCATTGTCATCTTGATATTATTTGACTCTGCCTTATGCCCAGCTGATCCAAATAAGTAAAAAAGAGGCGCAGTGTGGGTGAGCAGAGGCAGGCTGTTGAGACATGCTATTTTTGACAGCAAGCACCTGTCACTCAAAGTGGCGATGCCCTCAATTCCATAATCAATTGTCTCCATATCGATCTTCCAGAAAATGTTGTATATCATGTCATATACTGATAGTGCCAAATAAAAATAAGTGTAGAAATCGGAGTTTTATCCATCGCCCTGTTTCTATAACTACCTCATTTCTAGTGAGGTTTTTCAGGGTTGTTTATGATGATGGATTCATTGTCAACTATATCTGATCACACACACCAGGGAAAAGGGAGATTACATTAGTTAAGGAGCAAAAATCTCATAAAATAAAAAAAATAATAATAATTTTCACACAATATAAAAATTCGTAATGAAACACTGAGTTTGTGCTCACAGACCTGTTCTTTGGTATGGAGTTCCTTGGAAAAAGAACAGCTGATATTTAGGTTCATAAAAAGCTAGATACTGTTGGGGGTCAGAGTTATTATAAGGAAGCTCCAGTGCATCATCCAACCATGAACTCAGAAATGGAAAAAACAGTTTATTGGTCTAATTCCTAAATATAAGCACATTTAGATTTAGTCTTTCTTCAGTGTTTACAGATATTATTATCATTATGTACTTTGTAAAATATGCTTTCATGCAAAACCCCGATTTGACTTTATTAGGTATTTAAAATAACATTTTAACCCTGCAAAACTACATTTTAATGCTTGTCATTTGTTGCAACTACCTGATTGCTGATTGATTATGTATTGTCTCTACCATACATATGACAAAAAATTGTTGCCTGACATAAAATAGTACTCTGGTACTTGCAGTGAGAGGAAATTAATAAAACGATTATAAGATGGGACTTTGAATGCAAGTGGAATCACTTACTGGCAATCAGGGCAGTTTGTAACTCACTGAGTTTAGGCTGACAATGTTCTTGAGAGCACAGCAGAACAAAGTCCAATCATCGGGGCAAATTGAAAGCCTTGAGTGGTAGAGCTTTTGAGTTGGTTTTAATGAAAATAATGGCTGTGCTAAATTAATGCAATTTACGATTAAATCTGCACTGATTTTACCACATAATTGTCAGTTCACTGCTTATCAAAACAGCATGAGGAGTTCAAAATACAGAACTAAAACTTAGCACACAGTAAAGTATAGCCGCATGTCTTCAGTTGTCTGGCATTATCTCAGTGTTATGGTAAAGCTACCTCATTAAAGGAGATCTTGTTGGTTTTCATCCTCTGAGGTGGGCTTTTCCATGTTTTCCCAAAGAAGTGTTGATGGTTTCTGTCAAACAAGGGCACTCGCAGCTGGTAGGTCACAGCTTGTTCCCCCTCTGACATTTCCTGTGGGTAAAAAGGGGAAATACCCACATTAGAAAAATCTAATCCTTGCAAAAAACAAATTTAGAAGTATGAAATAATAAACCTTAAAAGTTAACTATGCTTAACATCTATGTTAACATCCATGAATGAGTTTTACGAAAGAGCTTTATACAAGAGTCAGGCCCTTAATTACGTAAGCATTCGTGCTATTAATGTTGGAGCATCTCACTTAAGACCAATAAACACACTCATTCCACAAAAATTATTATAATTATTATAACAATTATAATTATTATGACAAGTATTTTGTAGTGTTTAACGTATTGACGGCCGATAAAATGCAGGTTATCTTAAATAATTCAACTTTTTTTTTACGTAGTTTTGCGATTTTCTTCAAAAGCACTGTGGCCTATCATAAACTATAGGGATAGCCTAATATAGTGTAGCCTACATGCTTTATACCAAGTCAGAACACTCTAGATGAAGAACTACACCGAATTTAGGTGCGTTAAGCCACCACCAAATTTCTGCAATGAGCTGAGCTGTAATTAGCGGTTGCTGTGAGCAATCACCTGCGGAAGGTGAGCTGCAGTGAGCCGGCTGAGGCTGAGCTGGAAGCCGTGGGACTGGGTGAAGTGGCTTTCCGCAGCCAGGCGGACTGTCTGGCTGGGTGGAGGAACCACCCGGTTTCTCTCAAACACTTCCCTCCAGCCGTCCGCCATGGTGGATATGTCTTCTGTTTTGACCATAGTCTGTAGTTAGTAGGACAATCACAATGGCATTGTGAGAATTCAGAAAGGTATCGCTGTTACTGCGAGTATTATCTTTTTGTACCCGTTAAGATTTTCAAACCCGCGGCCGCCATATTGAATTCGGATTCTACTACTGAGTGGAGAGGGGGTGCACGAGTAAATTATTGATTTCATCAGAAGTATTCATAACTCAGAAAAATAATTAAAACAGCAATTATTATCAAATAAGAAAGTCACTTATGTAATGACTCATTTTACCTAGAAACTGAACATCTAAACACAATTTGATAATATTTGCCCTTAACCCCACAAACCTTTCATTTGGTATTTCCCATTGCGCTGCATCTGTTGCTATGGTAATGTTGACTTCGTGGTTTTCCATAAATCCGATCAGGCACTGGTTTTGCCTTACAACGGTAGTAATCTGTAGTGACAGGAAACACTGAAAGGGGTCATTTAAGCGAAACTATAACTGTGTCTTTTATAGTTCTCTTGATTTAAGCTGAAACATATAAACTTAAAAGGTGTCCCATTACAGTTAAAGAGGTCTGTGGCACTTTTTATGGCAGAGTGTGAGATGAGTGTGGCAGTTAAACTTTAAGAGCATAACGATCAGATCTTATTTGCTCTGCTTTTACCTTATGGGTCTCTTTAGCTGCCTTTAATGTGTCTGGGACAAGAGGAATTAATTGTGAAATGTGAAATGGTTTCCTCTTATCTGTGCTGGTATTGAAACTGCAAGTGAGACAGTCAGAGACAAAAAAATCTCTCAATAGTGTCAAGATCATAAGTAACATAAATAATTAAATTTTGATAAAGGTTGAGGGTGAGTAGGCAAGTGTATCAAGAAATAAGGGTAAAACTTTTGGGATCCTCAGAATGGCAAAATTGGATGGCAGTTGTGATGAACAGATCTGATTAATACACTTTTTTATATTGCCAGCCACAGGATTCCCACTTGAAGTTTGGATGCAAGTATCATAAATACTTAGATCACTGTTCCTTAAATTTCAATCATCCCCCAACAGTCGAGGCCACAAAAATATTTTAAGAATAGTAAGAATAAATTTGATTTATTTATTCTAATGACATTTATTCATTCATTTATTCGTAGCCTCACACCTTAGGTAACATCCAGCATCATTTCCTTTATCTAGCAACATACAATGTTAACAGTCTAGATTTACATTGTGATGTTATTGTATTTCAAGCTAATTGAGCATTACCATACACTGACACTTTACTTTTCAGTAATATTACAGTGTGGCTTCCTCTTTACTAGTATAAGAATCATTTGCAATAAATACGTATTCTGCAGTGATAAATAGGCCTGACTGACTGTGATCAGTCTTCTTCAATATTTAGTTCTGCTCATTGTGGTTATAAGTTTCCGAAGATAACTGTGTTTTGCTTTTACTTTTAGATTTGCATAATTTTTACAAACAGAGTAGAGAATTTTTAAGTGATACCGGCACCACTATACTGGAGCTTCCTGTCTGTGTCCTGTATTTCCCTTTCACTGCATGCATGGGTCGTTTGAACCAAACGCCGTAGAAGAAGAGAACCACTGGAGGGCAACAGCGCACCACCGGTGAGTACAGTGAGCCTGACGAAGAAGAAGAAGGAAGCGGTAGTTACAAAAGTGACAACAGTGCGATGTTTGGACTCTTCAGGAAAAATAAACCTGTCAAAATTAGGAGTTGTTATGAAAACAGAAAGTACGGAGTCGCAGCGAAAGATGTGAAGGAGTTGATAAAGAAAGGTTGTAAGATATTACAGGTGAGCTCGTGTGCGACATTTCTGGTTTGTTTATTAGCAGGAGCGCGAGTTCCGCTTTGTTTTTCAGCGAGGATATGGTTTAAAAAGAACATGTCAACACTGTCGTTGAACAAACACATGAAATAGACAGCTGTTATATTGTAGCCGCTTATGACTAGCACTTCTATAGTGGCGTCCATGACGATGTTATGGATATATATATAAAGTGTTAATGCACGTACAGAAGCGTGCTGTTTTTTTAACAGCTGTTTCATACGGTTTAGCTCAGTGGTCATTTTCACCGAGAAGAAGTTAAGGTGACTTTCTGAAATGTGGGACTGAAGTTTCACATAACGTTTATACAAACAGATATGGAAACATGTTCCCGTCAGTTATCTGCGTAAAAAAAACACTTAAGTTGAACACAGGAGGGGCATTTAGCATTATGGCAGCACCAGAGTTTAGAAAGCTGCACTAATTAATTTAAACCTGTGTGCATCAATGTAACTGCGACAACAAGTGACACGTCAGATATTTTATAGTTGAGATTATTTTTTAAAAAAAATGTTGACCCTGTCTAAAAAAAATGTGGCAAAGTGTGAGATAACAGCCGTGATATTTTATCTTCACTCAAAGGAAGGCAAACAAGCAGTCACACCTTGCCCTCAAGATACGTTGCATAAATATATCCATTTTATCTGAACAGACTGTCAGAGATAGCTGTATGATGTAAGGGGACATTTAGTCTAAGAAGAACGAACAGAACTGCAAAGAGATTAATGCAGATTACAGGATTCTGTCGTCATAACGTGTTCACATTGTCTGTACATCATGTGAAAACATATTACAGCCGATATTTGCCCAGATCTTTCCCAACTTGTGTATAAATTAAAAGACAGTATATAAATACGTGTTTGAAATGGCTCAAAATTTGTGATCCTCTATTCTACACATCGGAATAAAGTGTATTATTTCTCTCCTAAATTTCACTTTAATGCAAAGATCTTGTATCTATATTTATTATTTTTAACATTTGCATATTTATATTTTTCAGTTGCCATCTTCTGGTGCCCATTTATGTTTGTATTCAGATGGAACAAAAGTGACGGAGGAATTCTTCCCAACTCTGCCAGACAACACTGAACTTGTCCTCCTCTCCAGAGATCAGACATGGAGCGGGGGTCAGTGAATCAACCCCACACACCATTAAAAAAGAAAATCAAGAGAAATGCTTCACTTTGTATTGTCCTGACTGGAGAAACTGAAAGTTTACAGGTAGGATGAGAGTATTGTTGACTGAAACTTCTTGGTTCCAACTCCAGTTGTGTGTGACATCGGTCAGCTACTGAGCACAGACCGGCACGCTGATGGCCTCATTAAAGCTGCAAAGGGGCTCCTGTCTGATGAGCAGTCTCCTAAAAGGCGTAAACTCCTGACTGACCTGCTGCTCAACCTGGAGGACAGATCCGAGCTGGAGAGCAGGGAGGAGGATGAAGACTGGTTCAAAGGTACGAAGTCTAATGGGGACTGTGGCCAATCACATGGCATTGTTTCTCATTATAACAAGCCTTGTGTTTAGTTTTTAAGGACCCTTTAAAGGCAAAACAGGATATTATTGAAACTATAGTATTTTTCAGTTTATATATACCAAGTTTAGTAGTAGTTTTTGACAACAAACTGAACAAATTACAACTTAATGATAATTGTTGATAGTTTGGATTTATTGAGGTGGTTGTATGAGGTATTTATCCAAATTTAGTGTTTAATCCACTGTAGTTGGTGTTCATGTTCAACTGAATCAGAGAGAAATTGATACTGTTGGGTTTTTTTTATATTTTGAATGGTTTGATTTCGCAGTTCAAAAATGTAAGCGGACCAAATTAAGGAAAATGATTTGCAGTGGGGCATGGATGTATGTATGTATGGCAGGAAAGTGCTCCTAGTATGATTTTGTATTGTTTAGAAAGTTTGCTGAGAAAAATTGAACACAACAAAATAAGAAGAGCAACATGGAGCTGAAAGTTTTCAGCAGAAGTCCAAGTTAAGTCCTCTCCTCATCATGTTGCACCTGCCGCTATGTGCACCTCTCACAAAAGCCTGTGCAGGTCGCCCACCTACAGCTGTGTTTTAATGCATTTCTTGCACTTGGCTCAGTTAACTTTCACAGCGCACTGCACTCAGGTTTGTTTGGAACCAGACTGAGGCCACCTCTCACAAAGTGGTCCACACCAGAGCATAGTTGGTGTGTTCACAAGTGACCAAACGAACCACAGAGAACACAGACTTTTCTACTGTGTTCCCAGCTTGATTGTTTAGTTTGAGTCTGAATGAGGCAAACCAGCAACTCCTTTGTTCTGAAATTTCAAATTAATATTTCTTTCAATAGTCTGGTGGCATTGACATGACCATAGACTAGTAGTTCACTGCTCAAGTGTTTCATTTCAGGTGTTGATACTCGATTCAAGACGAAGTCTGCCTACATGAAGTTCAACTGTGAGAACAGGATACGAGGCTACTTGAAGGAGGTGAAACACCTTTTTCTGTGAATGCATCTTGAAGAGCCTGGGATAATATCTAAAGGTTTGGTGCTATGTGTCTGTTCTCAGGTTGATGGTGCTGCTAAAAGCATAAAGAAGGCCAAAATCAGGGAAGAGTTTCTGAAAACATATAAGTGGCTGGTGGAAATGCTGAAGACGGCAAAGTACAATGGATGCTACTTTGACAGGACTGAAAAGGAGCCGGCTCGCCTCTGTACTCAGCAGGGATGGTTTACCTGCCAGGTATTACACCTTACCCCTTTGTGCTTTGCCATACATTCTGGTGATACGCCTCGAGACTTACAAAACATTTTGAAAGAACTGGACGTGGTTTTGACTCTGTTTGCGCTTCTTCTCCTCTGCTGCTTCATCAGGGATCATTCGAGCAGGAAGTGTGCCAGTCCCTCCACTCAATCAACCCCTACGGCAGCCGAGAGAGCAGGATAGTCTTCAGCACTTGGAATCTGGACCACAGGTTGGACAACAGAATCAGCATTTGAACTATATGACACCATGGATTTGCTTTACAGTTATTAATTTACCAGTACGAGGTTGGCAGACAGTGATCAATCTTAACAGCTTATAGTGGATGATGTGTTTTTAAAAGATTACCTTCTGAGTGTGGAACACATTTTACACATTCGTTCTTGTGTCCAGGATTGAAAAGAAGAGGACGATCATTCCCGCTCTGCTGGAAGCTCTACAGAATCACAAGAGCACCGACATCAACCTGAACTACTTCTACCAGCTGCTGTTCACCAGGGAAAACCTGAAGCTGGTTCACATTGTGTGCCACGATAAAGGAGCTCACAACCTGCAGTGTGACACCAGCAAGATGTTTAGACGAGCCGTGAACACAGGCAAAGCGAAACAGAACGTCAAAGGGAAGAAGAGGCGATTAGTGTGAAGATTTTTACTCTTGTGACAAGTGTTTATAAATGAGCCATGACAGATAATTTTTATACTTCAAAATTCTGTAAAGACTTATTTCAGAGGTCCACATGATAAAAAGGTGACCTCTCCTTTTTTTTAACCTCACTTTTTTTTAAACCATGTTTTACTTCCTGAACCTGTGTTGTCTACTGAGCCTTGGAAGACAAAAATAATTCCACTCAAACAAACCCTTGAAATCATGAAAAACATTTATTTTTTCCTGATGGCACGGTAATGTTAAATGCGTGAATAGATTACAATGCGGCATTCACTCAGTCAGAAAGTTGCATAGGAGTGAACAGCACTAGTGCAATTACTGTTGACCTCAAAGTTAGATGACTATATTACATTTTTAAAATCAGCTTTAAGTTATTCTCAGTTTGCTTACACACTGAAGATTAAAATTAATTTTATAATAATTTTATATAGAAATTTGATTGCTATGTGAACCTAACAGTAATCTCATCAGGGATATTATTATCTTCAATGATATTCATACATATATGTGCATATGTTATATTACAGATGTGTTGTAAGTTAAACAGCTGCCAAAAAGCCCTCACAGGGCACATTGATGAGGAATATTAGACACTTTGTGAACAATGGCATTCATGATGGACGCAGACCTTGAAATATAAAAGCTTTCATTGTGGAACTGTTCTTTGGCACTTGTATACAGTCTTAAACCACGACAGGAAATCTTACTATGCTGTTTTTTTATCAATACTTCTGTAACTTTTGCATTTAACATTAAATAAGTTGTACTTTGTAAGGTAAAATAAGCTTTTTGCAGTGTTATTTTATCCCTGTAATGTTTGGCATCTCTCATGGCTAATCACAAACTGCAAAAACTTGCACTCAAATTATGAGACGGTACATAATATGGACGGATCTGTCTTAATAAAGTGCTGTGCCAACACACCTTTAAGGTAAAAATAAAGTTGACTGGTGTGTGCATTAATACAGCAATGCATGATAAAACAGGCACTGGATGTTCCCCCCCAGGTGGCTATATTAATACAATTACTGTGGCTAGGATAAAGAACGAGAAATTAAAATAAAGCAATTTGGCATTTTTGTGCATTTGGACAGTCCTTGTCATGTTAAATATTCTAAATATACAAGTTTAACCCCAAGAGCTTGCTTTCAAACCATTTTCATAAACACCTGTGGTAAGCTTGAACAGGTTTTTGAATTGCGATGAATCACTTAACACACGGCTGCTGGAATACTGGAAGCAAGAAGCAAACATGCAACGCTGGCTGGTAACTGATGGAAGCCAAACAGCGCATTCGTCCACAGCAAGTTCATGCCTCCCAGACACACACATCACATGGCAGTGGGCAAATTCATAAACACTGACTCATGAGCGTCATCACACGTGGTAGATCTGTAACAGCGTTATGATTTACGGACTGATTGAACGCAGCGTCTGGATAATTTATGTGGCTGCTTTTTCATAAGTGCTGAGAGTTTTACGTCCTTCCGCAGGCGCGTTTGAGTCCAGTTACTCTTCACTAAGTGTCATCTCGCTGCATGCTGCTGAGGCCCGCCTCCTCTTCATCGCTGTCCTCTGGTGCGAAGTAATGTCGTCTCCCGTTCTTTCTCTCAATGCGGGAAGAACTCCCTGACGATCTCTGAGGAAAGTCCTATAGAAGTCAAGGAAAGTTGACTTTTATAATTCACTCTACATGGACATAATCTAATCCAAATGCCACATCAAAAAAGGATCCCATTCGCCAGTCACTTTGATATTATCCTGCATCATTCTTACATTCAATCAATATCCTTCAGTATATCAGCAATTTCTTTTTGGGTTGCTGTTTTTGAGAGCAACCCTAAACTTTCAAAGGCCGCATTTGGATATTAAAAAATCTACACTGTTGTTTCCTGTCCTGTTGACCCCCCCACCTACTTTCTTTTTATTGGTCAACTTGTTCACTACTTGTTCACTACTCCAACACTAGTCAAGATACAATTTATGGAATAGCTACAATTTCCTTGTCTTTTAACAGGACACAACTGCCCATTACACTGGATCCAATACAGGACATACAATATATAGACACAATGTTAAAAAAACATTCTGCAGATTGTCATATTTTCAGAGTGCGTTCATGACGACATGTCAACTAAAAACTGACAAAATGCACACCTGGGTCACGATGAGGTATTTTCAGCAGTTACACAATGTCTTGTTTTTTTCATTCAATGTATTCAATTCAGTTTTTTTTTTGTTTTGTTTTAACGACACAATTGTGGACTCTTATTGGATTTTTAGAATTTGGTCCTAAATATATCACTGGAAGAAGATACTTTGTCCTCCATAGTCATGTGAGACAATGACAACAAATGTGATTACAACACACACAGAGGCTGCTTTGTGTCTCTTCACTCAGTCCCTCCCAAACAGGCCATCAGCTGGAAAAGATTTCATCTACAAGTACCTTTTATCAACCCAACTTGAGTCACAAGTTTTCCCTATTATGGAGATAAAGCAAAATGTCTCACCTGTAAAGCATCCAAGTTTCCGAAGAATTGCTCCACAGGAAGTATCTGATTACTGTCGTCATCTGGGAATAGCACCTTGCTGGTATCTTCACAATCCATGTCCTCTGACTCCTGTTTGTCCCAGACGCTGTTCAATCTACAGCTGTCTGAATCCAGCCCCATCCACAGTTCGTTTTCTTTGCCTTCCTGTCCTTTGAGCTCTGGTGATGCTGAGCATCTCCTCCTGCCTGCAGACTGGTGGCATTCACAGCTGATGCGAGAGAGTCTCTCCAGAGCACCGTTTGCTTTACTGCAACCACTGACGACTGAACTGCTCTCTGCTGCTGGCTGCTCCTTTGGACTTTTCTTACATTTCCTACTTGTAGCAGAAGCCTGAGACAGCAAGTTATAAAGAATACCATTAGGACTAAAGACTTTACCTCAGTTAGAAATAGCAAAACATAATATGTGTCTTTAAAAGATGTGTATACAAGTTAACACAAACCTTTCTGGAGTTGCTCTTCCTCTTTCTGGGCTTCAAGCTGTCAAGCTGACCAGACATCTGCAAAACAGCAAAACATGGGTTGTTTGATCTTATGTGGCAATTCTCAATTACAATTACAGCGACCAGTTAATGAAACGAGTCGATTTCATTCAGCAGGGAGACCATAAAATTAAATGCACCAAGCTTTGCTAGCTTTGGGGATAACACAGATGGAGTGACTTTCCAAAACGCAGCCCTGTAAAAGGGTGGTCAACTCATTTACAGGGCTTTATTGGGCATTTTATTTATTTCTACATGAGCCAGCTTTAAAAGGAACATCATTATGTTGAAAGTATCTTACTGCCAAACTTGCCAGAAAACTAAAGCTGGCATATCTACACACCGAAATAGCTGCCTTGGATAGAAACTGACATGTCATATGAGTTTAGTATATTAAGGACAACAATTTGCTTGTTTTCAACTTCAGATATTTTTCTGAGAAAATGGTTAAAAATTTACATGTGACGACCTGTTATGTTGATATACATTTTGGATTACTTTCATTTTATTATTTGCAGCACTGATTATAAAAGTATTAATTGTTATGCTTATCGGTTTGGTCTTTTCAGCAGACAAGACTACAAGTGTGATTTAACGTGGCCTCCACTCTTAAGGTTTTTTTTTTGTTTTTTTTTTGAGTGACGAATCGACTTGAACCCCACCTGCGCCCCCCTATCCTCCTCTGGCCAAACTCCTCCCAGAAAAAGGGCAACTTAACGTCACGTCTGTCACAAGCCATGACTCAAGACCTCCAGTAAATTTTGAATGTTAATCCGCCTGAGCGTTTATAGGTGTTTCAAAGCAGTGCCGAACAAAAGTCAATAGAAAAACATCACATTCACGTTAACTGTTAGGACAATTCAATTGATGTGAGTGAAACTGATCGTTTGACGGTTCAATCCCATTGTCGGTAAACAAACCATCGTGGCAAAAGGGTAACGAGGTTACGCTCAGGTTAATCCACATGACACCGAACGATTTGAAAGTTGTCTGTGGTCACAATGAAACAGACTTTGAAAATATTGAAAAGGTCGTGAGCTAACGTTAACTAAAACGTCAGATAATTTACATCCACTATCAGCCATAAGCTAATACTGCTAGCATGATAGCTACTCTATGGCACACCAGTAACTAATGCTAACTTACTATATAGCTGCCTGTTAGCTAACTAGCATAGCCCAACACCTACCTTTTGCATCATTCACCGGCGCGATGCTTCTGTTTTCCAGCAACTTAATATAAAAAAACGTCAGTAATCTCAAACCCGCTAGTTTTGGTTAACTACAGACACCTAGAGTTGATATGTGTCGTCTCCGCTCGTCGGTCTGGAGCCGCCTCAGTATGTTTCCTGTTGGTGAGGTTCACTCGGGGGTCACAGTCTTTCGCAAGCAGTGCGATTTATGTCGACAAATTATATATGTTTACAACTACATGCGTTGTAAAATTATTTATATATCACAAGTCATTTGTTTAGTCCTAAAGAAAATTCCTGACAATGTGACATAGTAGATTCAGCCTAACTTATGACTAGAGCCTAGAAAAATCTTTGTGCATTGGATTTTGAATTTTAAATACATATCTTTACTGCATTATGCAAATTAATTATTTTGTCATTTTATGGCCTTTTTTTTTTTTTTTTACATCCTTACATGTACGTGGATTTATTTTGAAGGGAAACTTCCGCTTTCACGCTCCCACCAAGCCCCTCGCTGATAACCTGCCCCACTGATCGTCTGGTTTACACTTTCTGTCCACTTTACATATAATCATCGACGGTTCCGCAATAAAAATAAATAAATAAACTTAAGTGACAGTGTAATAAATGTGTGAGAGGAAAGAATAATTACGTCTCAATTCACTCGATGTTAAGGTGTATGTTTGATTTCAATGGGTCGTTCGAGGTGAGTGTGGGCGGAATGTTATTACGCTAAATGTCCACAAGAGGCTGCTAGAGTCTTTCTAATTCCTCCTTCTCACTTACATGCACGGATGCTAGTTACAGCCTGTGCTTTCGAGGAATAATATGAACATTCTTTGAGAATAACATTTAGAAATACTTCAAATATTTTTGAGCTTTCCCCTTTCAATAACACTAAAATTAAATCCTTTATTTTTTTAAAGATTAAATTCATTTTATGGTGTATTACTGAAAGTTTTCCCATAATCCCACCGCTAATCAACAACATTTGAGCTCTTCCTTACAACATCTTGTTTACTGTTGCTATTCTAGCCTTTTACAATGACACGGCAGAGTTAAATAGTGTGGAAATGTGCAGCTGTTCAGGTCAGTAGAGAAGTAAATAGTAAAACCAGACTGCAGAATTAGTCCTCTACAAGTAAAAGTCCTGCATTAAACTTACTTCAGAAAAACTAAAACAGTGCCAGCTTCAAAATGACCTTATATGCAGAATGGTCATGTACAGTTGTTATGTATATTACAAATATATTCATGGATAATTTGTATTGATGTATTTATGTTAGCAACGTTTTAATTTTCCCTTGAGAAAGTAGGTCTCAAGCTAACTACTTAATGGACTGTTGTGAGGTTTAATTAAAAATACAATATTTTTATTATAATGTAGTGGAGTATACGCATAAAGTTACTTCATATGGAAATACTCAAGAACCTTAAAAATGTACCGAAGTGCATTTCCTCACTGGCTTGGTTCTCTTCACTTGAACATATTTGGATGTTACATTTCTTTAAATCTACTTCATCGAACACAAGTAAGATAATTAAATCGTAAAGCGTATTATGGTTGAAAATGTCCCTTTATATCTAGGCTGCATTATGGGTTATATATTACTGTTAATAATAGCGCAACTAACTTCCCAATTATGTTTAAAGTGAAATGAGTGAATGAATGAAATTAAGATTGTTATTTATTGACCATTATTCCCCTATTGTTAAATTCGGATTACTATGATTTCCGATAATGTCGCGTAAAGGCGATAGAAAGAAGCATTTAAATATTCTAGTTTGTCGACACTGTAACGTGGTGGACACCTGGTGTGTGTGAGAAATGGGAAACCTGCTGGTCCCAGATCAGTGCAGACCATGAAGGGGAGGAGAAATTTGGGAGGGGGAGAGAGGTATCTTGCAGCAGGTCTCCAGTCAGTCTGAGCCAGGGCGCAGAGAAGAAGAACAGGAGGAAGACAGAGGATATGCAGCGTATCCAACATCATTTTTACGCACCGGGAGGCGATGCGTTCCTCCACTGAGAGCGGTCATGAGCACAAGGGGCCCCGGGGCCACTTTAGTGGTGTGGTCCGAGGACGCAATCCCCGGTGTCGAAATGAGCAGAGACGGCGGT